>LBNU01010440.1:146677-237832 GCA_014162995.1 Artemisia annua
ATATCACATGTGATATTTGTGTTAAATCACATGTGATATGTATCACATGTGATTTAACACTAATATCACATGTGATATTACATATCATATATGATATATCACATGTGATTTTTCATGCAAATTTCAGTAACAGAAAAAAAAAACATGAAAAACACGAAAATTTTTTTTTGTCGAAAGTATATCAAAGTACATATCTATAGAAAGATAATTAAATGCTCGTCGTAACGGTATATTTTTTTTCCGCTTAACGATTAACGGTTTAAAAGACATTAAATTTGAAAAAAAAAAAATGTGTTTTTTAAATTGTTGGGATTAATAGATCAAATAAAGATGGAGAGTTGAGATTAATCCCTTAGTATGTAAAAAAAAATTTGGTCATTAAATTATCTTAAATCATAGTTTTAATGTTTTATTTTATGTACAACATAGAAAATATATATATTTATGTTAATTCGGTTTCTGATATGTTTGGTTTTTATTTTGGCAAAACTATATTTAAACTGAAAAGCGAATATTTAGTTCAGTTCAGTTTGATTTTGACAAGTTCAATTCGGTTACAAATTTGGTTCGAGTTGATTTCGATTTTCGATTCCGGCGGATATTACCCGATTTATGAACACGCTAGATCATCGTAATGCAAAGCACAAAGAAAATGATAGCCACGTAGCCCATTAGTTGCCAAATAGCCACAGGCCCAATCGAGTCAACAACCCACCGACAAAAGAAACAAATATAGACCCACCAAATTAGACGGGTCAAACTTTGATAGAATAAATAAATAATTATTTTAACCTTTTCCATTAAAACAAATCAATTTGATGCAATGATTATTTTATCTTTTGACTTTAGTTGATATCTAAAATTGTTTCTTAGAGCATCCAATATAATAAACTTTTTACAAAGGTTTATACATTAATAAATCAATTAATTTTAGACCTTTTGATTTTATAAACCTACATTCACTTTAGTATAAACCTTTGCAAGTTCATAAAACGTATTTTTTTAACAAATACATTAATTGTGTTGAATTTATAAAAAGGTTCAAGAATTAGAACTTCTTCATGCCACATAGACATGAAATGAGTATCAACTATGGTTGAAATAAACATAAACCTTTTCATGTTTCTTAGATCTTTTCATAAACCCACGATAGTGGATGCCTTAGCTATATACTACTTATGTTTTGCCCAAGTACTTGAGAGAATTGCAAAAATCGTCCCTAAAGTTTGGCCAAATTGCACGTTTCGTCCCGGAAGTTTGGAAAGTGCAAGGATCGTCCCTGTGGGAAACTTTTGGGGCAAAAATCGTCCCTGGTCTACATCAAATGACTAAAGTACCCTTGCCTCTATATTATTTTTCAGATTCTTACACAAATGGTCTCTGTGCTTCGCTAGGCTTTACAAATTTAGTCCTATTTTTTTTTTAATTTATTTATTTAACTATTAATATTAGTATTATTTTTTTATACGTTTTCGTCCATTTTTATCCGTTTTTCTTTCGTTTTTCTTACGTTTTTGTCCGTTTTTCTCACGTTTTTTTCCGTTTTCATACGTTTTTGTTCGTTTTTCTTACGTTTTTGTCCGTTTTTCTCACGTTATTTCCGTTTTCATACGTTTTTGTTCGTTTTTCTTACGTTTTTGTCCGTTCTTGTTACGTTTTTTTCGTTTTCATACGTTTTTGTCCATTCTTGTTACGTTTTTTTCATTTTCATACGCTTTGTCCGTTTTTCTTACGTTTTGTCCATTTTTCTTACGTTTTTTCCGTTTTCGTATGTTTTTGTCCGTTTTTCTTACATTTTTGTCCGTTTTTCTTACGTTTTTGTCCGTTTTTCTCACGTTTTTCTGTTTTCACACGTTTTTGTCTGTTTTCTCACGTTTTTTCCGTTTTCATATGTTTTTATCCGTTTTTCTTACGTTTTTATCCGTTTTTCTTATGTTTTTTCCGTTTTCATACGTTTTTCTTCAGTTTTTCCACTTTTTCGTCCGTGTTTGCACTGTCCATCACCAACAAAAAATTTCCAAAAAAAATTTAAAAAAAAAAAATTTAAAAAGGTTTCCGAAAAAAAAATTGAAAAAATGGTTTTTAATTTTAAAATTCCAAAAAATATATTTTCGAAAAAAAATTTAAATAATTCAAAAATTTTTCTAAAAAAATATTTTTTTAAATATTTTTTCTAAAAAGTATATTTTTTTTTCGATAAATATGTTTAGAAATTTTTTTTCAAATTTTTTTTTAGAAAAAAAGAATTAGAAAATAAAATTTCGAAAAAAAAGTTGTAGAAATTTTTTTTAAAAGAAAAAATCTTTAGACTTCACCCAAAATGTAAAAAACGTAGGAAGAACAGGCAAAAACGTAAGAAAAACGGACAAAAACGATTAAAAACATAAAAACATGAGAAAAACGGACAAAAACGTATGAAAAATGGACAAAAATGTAAGAAAAAAAGACATAAACGATTGAAAACAAAAAAACGTGAGAAAAACGGACAAAAACGTAAGAAAACGGACAAAAATGTAAGAAAAATGGACAAAAACGTACGAAAGGGAAAAAAACGTACGAAAAATGGACAAAAACGTAAGAAAGTGGACAAAATCGTATGAAAACGAAAAAAACGTAACAAGAACGGACAAAAACGTAAGAAAAACGAACAATAACGTATGAAAACGGAAAAAACGTGAGAAAAACGGACAAAAACGTAAGAAAAACGGACAAAAACGGACGAAAATGTATTAAAAAAATAATACTAATGTTAATAGTTAAATAAAAAAATTAAAAAAAAAAATAGGACTAAATTTGTAAAGCCTAGCGAAGCACAGGGACCATTTGTGTAAGAATCTGAAAAATACTATAGAGGCAAGGGTATTTTAGTCCTTTGATGTAGGTCTGGGACGATTTTTGCCCCAAAAGTTTCCCACAGGGACGATCCTTGCACTTTCCAAACTTCCGGGACGAAACGTGCAATTTGACCAAACTTTAGGGACGATTTTTGCAATTCTCTCCAAGTACTTTTAAATTGCATTTTCAAAAAGAGAAAATGTATTTCCTTATGTTATAATGACACTTTTCCCAAATGTTATGTTGTTAAAGCTTTATCCTATTCAGGTTTCGACCAAGCAATTACATTTATATGATTTTGACATAGTATTGTCTTCATAGTACACGCAAAGAAGATTGTACTTTCATTGTGGATGCGGGTTGAAAGTTGAATGGTCTTGGTGGGAAGTTAAGATGGAAATGTAGTTGAGAGATTATGGTCTTGGTGCATAAACAAAAGGGTGCTTCTAAATTGCGATTAAAGTTTGGAAAGGATTATGTAGGCTTCTGGTTTTTAGGCTGCAAAGTATGACATAGTTCTTAGTTGTCAGAAATAGTATTAAGCTTTGCACATATCGGATAATGTAATACCTTCATCTGTTTTTGAATTTGAATTTGGACATGTCTAATTCATCTGTATCTTATATTGATGTACAAGATGTGTTTATATAATATAAATTTCACCCTTTGCATCAGAAAAGAAGATTGTACTTCTTATTCGCGCCTATTAGATATGTGAGTAATTATTTGTTTCTCGTGGATTATTGCACGTAGCCAAAGGCATTCACAAAATAAGCATATCACCTATAAACAACTTTATGTGTCAAATCATATTAAGCAAATAATCAAATAATGGTAGACAATCCCAAACACCCTCAAAGCTATCAAATAACACAAACACTTGCACAAATTTATAACTATTACGTCATGTCACATCATAACACAAATTCAAACATTACTCTAGTAAATAATATTAAAACCCTTTACCCAAACATTACTCTAGTACTCTTGTATTTTAACTTTGTATGTTAAAATGTTCAACTTGGAATGGAGACTCATATGGTTTTCTTATGTTTGAAAATTTAGATGACGACTCCAAGTGACATTTCAACATGATAACTATGGACGAAATAGGCTTCGGGATGTTAGACCTAAAGTAGTGCACGCCGGGTACTTAGTTCAATAGTTATATTGTAGGCTTATGGTCCGTTAGCGTTTTGTAATTATATTGTAATCAATTTATGATGGACTGATAATAAATTATTTTACACAGGAAATTTCATTTTTGTAATCTTTTTTAAGGTTTTAACTTGATAAATAAAATAATTTTCATGTTTATGACATCCCAAATAGATATGCGAGTTTGCTAAAAACTCTTAATTTTTTACGTGTACAATTAAGATCACTATGGGATACATGTTTGTAATAATTATTGTTTGATTGTTTCCATAAGACATATGTTAGAACCTTTTACTCGTGGACATAGGTCGATCCCTTTATCTTCTAAACCACTTTAACCATCGTGTTCTTGTGCATGATTTGCTTATTTCCATTTAGTCGGTCATTGCATTTACCCTAACGCATTCACAAATAATCATACAAGCAAATTATAAGTACTTCTAAAATAGTATATATGCTATGTGCCATGACTAACAACAAAGTCGTTTCATCAGATTTTAAGACCTAAAGCGAAAATATTAAATGAGTCATTTAAAAAAAATGTTGTTAATTTAAATAATTTAATTGACTTGTCAATAATTAGTTGTATCACAAATTTTGGATATACGAAATTTGCGATGATTGTTTTACGGCAGGCCCATTATTTTAGCTAAGTTTTTTTCAACTCGGATATCCGAAATTTCAGATGACATTTTTATATATTCGAATATCCAAATATCTACTTATATATTTATAAAACATGTAAATGAGTTTCAAAAGTGAAAAAAAAATCCAACTTTTTAATAAATTTCAATCAAATTTTCAGATATCCGAATATACATATTCAACACCCATAATCTACATCAAGAAAAATTAGAAAGCCAGAATTTTATTTAATAGGAAACATAAAACTCGATATAAAAAGTTGAAACATAAAAATTTGAAGCCTTAAAAAATTTTAGTAAACGATCTCAAAGTCTAAATGTTCCACATAATCATTAAAGAATTATAATTGGTCAATACTTATACAATGACAATTTTGTCACGACATACACAAATTCAAACCATAACTAATGCATTTGATCCACTTGACAGTATAATATTTAAAAGTTCTATTAGCTAGATAATCATAGCCACCTTCTCATATATATACATGCTCATACAACGTTATCAAAGTCAGATAGAATTATAGAAACACCTATACATTTTAGGAAAGAATCAAATGGACGACGAAAACAGTCGACTATTTGAAACAGAAACACGAAAAGGTGGTAGAACACACAAAATATTTGCAGCAACGGTTTTGGTGTGTATTTTATGGATATGGGTTTATAGAGCTACCCAACTGCCACCGTCAAAAGTAACAACAACTGCTACTTTTAACAGTGGCAGGACGTGGTACTGGATTGGGATGTTCGTGTCAGAAATATTGTTGGGTTTGTATTGGATGTTAACTCAATCGGTTCGATGGAATCCAACTTACCGGAGAACCTTTAAACAACGACTTTCTCAAAGGTTTGAGTTCTACTCTATTAGTTGTTTACACTATTTCAAATAGTTTTTCCTACCCTATAAAGTGTTATGTCTTGTAGGGTGACAACATAGCAAAGTTATGAATTCATACATGATAGACTAGGTGTTTATGGAAACCGGCCTTACAACGACAATAATAGTTAATCTGTTAGATCAGAATATGTGGGAAGTAATATGTAGACAGTCTTCGTTGAGGATAAAGAGTTCCACTTAATAGATAGGTGGACACATAATTGATAATACTATGTGATGTCTCGTTTCGTGACAAAAGATTGACTAAGACTGGACAACAAGTAATCGTGTACACAAGTTTATGATAGCAGATAAGTGTCTGTCATGTACACAATTATTTATTTATTTATTTAATGTTTCGTGTTTTCAAGCAAGGGAAAAAAAATAATAACAACAATAAAATATATATATATATATATATATATATATATATATATATATATATATATATATATATATATATATATATATATATATATATATATATATATATATATATATAAATTGCTCATTGAGTTATAAAGAAAAGTTTAATTTCTAATTATATACTTCATGCTATAAAAGTTTGGTCATTGATTTGATCTTGAATTAACGATTTTGTAGAAATAACTCAACAAATGCTTTGGTACCTTGAACTTTCTAAAAATAGAAATAACCACGATTGTTTATGTTTTTATAACATTTGTACCAAAAAAAAAAAAAANGATCGCCAAATTAAACTTTTTTTTAAGATTTGCCATTGCCAGTCAGCATGGACAACAGAATGATTTTGGATAGAGATTTTATCCAAATAACAAAAGATAACATATTCTATTACAACATGTTATTAACTATTCCTTGAGAAATAATTGAGGTTTTACTTTTAGAATTTTTCAAAGTCAAAGAGTTCAGCATCAAAAGTCAGACCAATATAGTTTGGTACATGTTCTAAACATGTTCGACCTTAAACTGGTCTGTAAACTAACACGACATACGCATTTACATCGGTGGACTGAGTGATTCTAAGGGTGTGTTTAGTTGTTAGAAAATGAGAAGTTTTTTAGAAAAGTTTTCTAAGAAACACAGAAAACAGAAAACGTGTTTAAAAGAAGTATTTTTTGAAATTTCTTTACTAAAAACAGAAAATCTGTTTTCTGCTGTTATAACTATAATTTAGAGAACTTGAATTTAGAGTTCTCCAGTTTTCAAAAGGTTCCCTAGAAAAAGAAGAGTTACTCCGTTTTCAAGAAAACTAGAGAAAGAAAATTAAGAAACTTTCCTGCAACTAAACGCACCCTTAAGAGTGTATGTGAACCATGGATTTTTGTATATGAGTTGTAAATCTTTATTAGTTTTTAACAAAATGAACATGATAAGTTTTAATCCGGATCATATCCGTCTCGACGCATTTATATTATTAACTTAAGATTATCTACTTACGTAAACAATGTAGTTTCATTTTAACAAATATCATGTTTTAAATCGTATATAACATGTTATCGTCCAATTTAATTGTTAGGTACGAAAACAAGTTACCTGGTGTGGACATATTCGTATGCACAGCTGACCCCGTGATCGAGCCACCAATGATGGTGATCAGTACTGTTTTATCAGTTATGGCTTATGACTACCCGCCTAACAAGCTCGCCGTCTATCTATCTGACGATGGTGGGTCTGAGCTTACTTTCTACGCTCTCACTCAAGCTGCGATCTTCTCCAAACACTGGTTGCCATACTGTCGTAAGTACAAAGTGGAGCCGTCGTCACCAGCTGCATATTTCAAATCAGCTTCTCGCCCTTCAAGCACGAAACATGATGAAGATTTTGTTTGTGTTAAGGTAAACACGATCGTAGCATTAACATTTTATATAGGTTTTGAAAAATTTGTGGTTAGACACAGATGCATGGATGTCATATGTATACTTAGTGTGGTACTTGGTTGCATACCAATATATGAAGAGTATAATTGCAGCAACCCGTCCCATGTCAGTATAATCTAAAAAAAATTGAGCCATTTATAAGTTTAAAGTGATAAGCTACTAATATCCTTCCACCGTGGTTTTTAGCTGAACCAGAACGGACCCGAGTTCTCCGTTGCTTACAGCTTTTGGGGGCGTTACAATAACTTTTTTGGAAACTTCTAAAAATTATCTTCTTTGATATTGCAGAATTTGTTTGAAGAAATGAAGAGTCGAGTTGAAAATGTGACAAAGATCGGAAGAGTTCCAGAAGAATTACATGTAGAAAACAAAGGATTTGTGGGATGGGATGCATTTACATCTCCAAGGGATCACGATGCCATCGTTGAAGTAAGCACTTCATGATATACACTGTTTTCTGACATTGTTTTAAACTTGAATCAGCTTTTTCATTGTTGGATTTTTGAATCAAATGTCGAATCTGTCCTATCAACTCTATGTTTATGCAGAGTTTACTTGATAATGATAAAGATGTAGAGGGGCAATGTCTTCCAAAATTAGTATATTTGGCTAGGGAAAAGAAACCAAACCATTTCCATAACTTTAAAGCTGGAGCTATGAATGCGTTGGTATGTATTTTCTAATTACTATCGTTATAAGAGTGTTCGGTTTTTTGTCTCATAATCACTTGGAGGAGACTACAATTTAATGCAGTTAAGGGTGTCGTCGAAGATAAGCAATGGACCAATAATCTTGAATGTCGATTGTGATATGTACTCAAATAGTAGTGATACTATAAGAGACGCGCTTTGCTTCTTCATGGACGAAGAGAAAGGCCACGAGATTGGTTTTGTTCAGTACCCACAATGTTTCGAAAACCTTACAAAAAACGAACTTTATGGTGGCTCTCTTAAAGTAATTCGTGAGGTGAACAATATAAATATACATATAATATATGCTTGATTTATTTATAATATTGTTAAGAAAGCTTAACGCGTTTTTTGTTGATTGATGAAGATTGATTTCCACGGTTTTGATGGTATGGGCGGGCCTTTGTATGTTGGAACTGGCTGCTTTCACCGAAGAGAAATTCTTTCAGGAAAAAGTTCATATGATGGAAAAGGAATTGATTGGAACATGATGAATGAACACAAAGAGACCATATCAGAAAACTACACGACTGAAGAACTAAAGAAGCTTGCGACATGCACCTTTGAAACTGATACTGAATGGGGCAAAGAGGTTTTTATTGCTTGCTTGTTTTTGGTTTCTAATTTCAAGCCACAACCTAACACAACCCAACCCATTTTGATAAATACCAAAATTATCCATTGTGACACTTTGCCACTTCTAGGCCCATGTTATATGATTTCCTTAGAAGTATATCATCATCGAAACTCAGCAACTTAACATTATTCAATGCATTTTTGTATAATAGATTGGTTTAAGGTACGGATGTCCGGTTGAAGATGTCATAACAGGACTATCTATTCACTGTTGAGGCTGGAAATCAGTATTTTACAATCCAAAAAGAGAGGCCTTTTTAGGCGTTGCAGCAACCACACTAGACCAGACCCTTGTGCAACATAAGCGGTGGTCTGAGGGTGATCTATTGATTTTGCTCTCAAAGTATAGCCCGGCTTGGTACGGGCTTGGAAAGATTCACCCTGGTCAGTTGATGGGCTATATGATCTACTGTTTATGGTCCCCTTCATCCGTGCCAACTCTTTATTACTCAATTGTCCCATCACTTTGTCTCCTTAAAGGGGTTTCACTTTTCCCTACGGTACGTTATGACTCTATTTTCGTTTATGCACCTTGCAATGAGATTAAGAAATAACCAAATAGTTGTTTCAACAGTCATATCGATCGTAAATCTTATGGATTTTTGGTCGGGTGACTGCGGAAACAACTTGACAATCAACAAGTTGATGATGTATTGATGTCTTATATGAAGTTGCAATAATTTTAGTAACACATTATCTATTTCTTACAACTTTGTCGATTTGTAGGTATCAAGCGGATGGTTTCTCCCATTCGCATACATCTTAGTCTTCATCTCAGTATTCGACTACCTTGAATTCCTCCAATCCGGTGGGACCACAAGAGGGTGGTGGAACGACCTCAGAATCTGGCTCTACAAGCGAACTAGATCCTACCTTTTTGCATTACTCGACACCATTTTGGGCTCAGACTTATCATTTGTAATAAGCTCGAAAGTAGCTGATAATGATGTTCAAGAGAGGTATGATAAAGAACTAATGGAATTTGGAGTGTCGTCACCTTTGTCAACAAATGTGGCAACACTATCGATGGTCTATTTGGTATGTTTTCTTGGGTTTGTTGTGAAATCGGCGTTGATGGACACGAGAACTAGGAGAGCATACTTTGAGACCATGGTGATTCAAATAGTACTTTGTGTCGCATTAGTGCTTATTAATGTGCCACTCTACTTGGGGCTTTTTGTTCGCAACGATAAAGGGAAAGTACCAAGTTTTGTGACAACGAAATCAGTTTCTATAGCTTTGCTCATTTGTACGATTTTCTACGTTGTATAGTATGTCTCGATACGATGAAATAGGGTGTATTTAGTTTGAAGATTTGTGTGCTTAATCCATTTTACTCTCATAATGTTACCCTTTTGGTTAATGAACAGGAAGGTTGGCGCCAGCCGCGTTGCCAGAAATTTTTTCTAAGGTGTTCTAAATTACGACCCGTTTGTTTGAGATATGTCTTCGAGGAGCGGAAAAAAAAACTTCAATTCTTTTTAGACGTTCGTATATATTTAAAGTCAGGACTAAATGTTTTAAAATTTACGTAGATATTTGTGCATGGTAATGATGAGCATGCATTTAAACTGCAGTACCCTTTCTTTTTTTAGACTTATCACATTAATAGTTTACTTAATACTACTACCTCATTCAAAAAGATTATTAAGGGTGTGCTTGGTTCAAACTCGGGAAAGGAAAAAGGAAAGACAATAGTAAAGGTGGGGAAAGAGAAAGGGAAAGAAAATCATTCCCCCCAATTTATTGGGTAATGGCCAATTACCCACTATTGGGTAATTGGTCATTGCATTATACTCTACCAAACATATTTTTTCATTATCTTTCCCATTTCTCACATCACATAACCCCCTACCAAGCATGCCCTAAAAGGTTTTTTGTTTTGAATCAGATCTCATATTCTCATGGGTGACAACTTTTTCATATGTGACACTCCACTACTACAATTTCAACTACTGCTACCACATATATGGTCTCCAAATGGCCGAAATGTGGTCGCTACGTCACTTTTTGCGACTACATATAGTCGTGATATGATGGACTCAATGGTCTCGTCGCTATGTTTCAATGCGACCACGAAAACAATGCATCTAGCGACCACTTTCTTGGCTCACAAATTTTCAAACTAAAGTCAGTCAGTTGGTCAAAACTAACTAGCGACCACAAATATGGTCGTAACGTATTTATTATAAATTGAATAACAAAATACGATACGAAAAAAAAAAAACCGATACGGGGAAAAAAATACAACACATATTAATAATACGAAACTTAAACATTTTACTCGTCATCGTCATCTCGATATTTCTTCATTATTTTTGCTTGTCTCTTGCGAGTAATAGCGGCTTTTTCCGGGTCACTAGTCATGTCAGGATCTAGCAGGAGAAACTTCATCTCCTTCATCTCTAACGACTTTATTTCCTTCTCCCTCCTCGCCTCGTACAAGGATATTTGACTGGCGTCTTTTGCGAATATTTTTCAGATAATTGTCCCGAAAAAGAACTCGTTTGACTCCCGCCGGTGCTCACCGCTCTCGACGTATCCGTCGACTTTTGTTTCTTTGCAGCTCGACTCTTTCTGGCACCGTCGGGACAAGGTCGTTTGTCTAGGCCGAATAGTATCCCCGAGACATGTAATGTCTATCGGGTCCTCGGCATCCCATTTCGGGTAATTTTTCAAGACCTCCCAAACATGAACATACAGGAAACTCTTCGAACCAAAGCGTTGTTCAAAGTTCGTCTTCGCATTTTCGAGATGATTAGCCTCATTTTCCGGGTCACTAGTCATGTCAGGATCTAGGAGGAGAAACTTCATCTCTTTCCTCTCTAACGACTTTATTTCTTTTCTCCCTCCGCCCCTCGTACAAGGATATTTGACTGTCGTCTTTTTGCGAATATTTTTCGGATAATTGTCCCGAAAAATAACTCGTTTGACTCCCGCCGGTGCTCGCCGCGCTCGCCGTATCCGTCGACTTTTGTTTCTTTGCAGCTCGACTCTTTCTGGCGCCGTCGGGACGAGGTCGTTTTTCTGGGCCGAATATATCCTCGACACATGTTGTCACACCCTGAATTTACCTGTTATGGGCAGCGGATTTGAATACCCGGGTGTAACTTTCATGGCATCNTATTTAGGCATCAAGCGGATGGTTTCTCCCATTCGCGTACATCTTAGTCTTCATCTCAGTATTCGACTGCCTTGAATTCCTTCAATCCGGTGGGACCACAAGAGGGTGGTGGAATGATCGCAGAATCTGGCTCTACAAGCGAACTACCTCCTACTTTTTTGCATTACTCGACACCATATTGGGCTCAGACTTATCGTTTGTGATAAGCTCAAAAGTATCTGATAATGATGTTCAAGAGAGGTATGATAAAGAACTAATGGAATTTGGAGTGTCGTCACCTTTGTCAACAAATGTGGCAACAGTATCAATGGTCTATTTGGTCTGTTTTCTTGGGTTTGTTGTGAAATCGGTGTTGATGGGCACGATAACTAGGAGAGCATACTTTGAGACCATGGCGATTCAAATAGTACTTTGTGTCACATTGGTGCTTATTAATGTACCATTGTACTTGGGTCTATTTGTTCGCAGCGATAAAGGGAAAATACCAAGTTCTGTGACCAGAAAATCGGTTTCTATAGCTTTGCTCATTTGTACAATTTTCTACTTTGTATAGTTTGTCTTGATACGATGAAATAGGGTGTATTTAGTTTGAGATTTGTGTGGTTAATCCATTTTACTCTTATAATGTTGCCCTTGTTGTTAATGAATTATTCATAATTTCCAATATTAGTTTATAAGTTGTCCTTGCTACTTTTGAATCACGTTTGTGTTAGAGCATAACAAAAATACTTGTGTCACATACAAATTGCAGCACATAATCCCAAAATAATCTAAGGTAAACTAGCTACTAATCATTGCTCTTACTATGCTCAAATATAGTTCTTTTATAAGTTCGTTTTGTGATAGATGAATATGTTTTCGAAAGTGTTGGTCACGGCAATAATATTGCTTCTTACAGCTAACATAGAGGAAGTGTCCGAGTTCTAGTTTTTGATAGACGGGAAAGATTGTTTTTCACATAAAGCTGAGTATGGTGCAACGGTTCGATTTTCTTTTGTTGTATTAACGCTGAAGATACTGATGATTGGCATTATATTGTATATGGTACCGATCTTGTGGTATTCATTTCTCTTTGTCTCTTTACATGCACATGTTACATATATAGGCATCAAATTCAATAACCACAATGATGTTATGGTATCTTGAAATCCTTTGCGCGTGTAAATGGAAGCTTTAGACATATGAAAAACTTGTTACACTTGACGCTGTATATATGGCACTGAGTTGAAAGTTGTAATGGTGGATGTTTCTCTATATCGCATTTATTAGGTGAAGGGGCCTAATGGGGAGCAAATTCAAGAGTTTCATAACAAAACAAGTGAATCGTCCGAGTTTGTGGCGCATAATGAAGGCCTTTATTAGTTTTGCTTCTCTAATCAATCGCCTTACCCAGAGACTTTGGACTTTGATGTCCATTCGAGTCTTTTCTATAAGATGCGGAAATTGGATTAAGTTTGAAGAAATCTATGACCAAGGCTTCTATGGCGTAGGGAGGCATTTGTCTCTATGCTGTAGTTAGTGGAGAGTTTGAAGAGAAATCACTTCGTAGCGTATACGTCGTATACTCGTATTGGCGTATTTACCTTTACGTCATAGACATTTTGAAGAATATTTAAGCATTTATCCGGCATAGCGTATATAGCGTAGACAAGCACTTAGCTCTACGCCATAGACAATGACAAAGAGTTTTTGAGAAGTAACATATACGGCGTAGAGGCTTACTTACCTCTACGCCGTAGAGAGGTCGATACAACAAAATCTTATAAATACAGACCTAAACTGGTCCATAACACATCCATCCTTCTAGAAGTTGATTTAGGGATTCACCAAGGACAATTTTCATCACTTTCAAGTTGCAATCCAAGGGAGAAAACATCACTATTCATCATCATTAGTAGCTTAAGTTGGTTTGGTTATCACAACACTATGTTTATCATTACTTTTAATGTTTACATTGTTTTTTCATTCAATTACGATTCTTGCCAAAACACCTCATGTATTAGCCTAATTATGATTATATGTTTCTGTTGATTTGAATTCTTGAGTTTAATTTGCGATTTAGTGGATATCTTATTTGTTTATCGTTAGATCCTTGTGTTTTGGTTTAGATTATAATTGTTTAGTGGATAATACACTAGAAAGAATGTCACAAGCTGAAAACTAGGGTATTACAATGACTAATGGATGATCATTCCATTTTAGTTGTCAGGTTATGACCATTAACTTAGCCTAAATTAAGAGTACTTTATTAAAAAATGCAAGACAACACTTGTACGTGATAGCTTATAAGGTGTTGAATCAAATAGGATAGTTGGTGTTCAATCCGAATAAGCTAATTGCTATAATCTTAGGATTAGATATTCGAAGATTATAGGTTTAGATTACAAGGACCAATTAGATCTTTATGATATTAGAACCTCTATTAAGGTCGAGGGTTAGACATTCCATGTAGGATTAAATCAATTAAAAGCATAAAGGATTAGCTAGGTTGACACAATTTTCTTCCCTTGATTGATTCCGTCTATTTTCATTTTAGCTATTTACTTCTCGCTTTAGTTTTATTACTCGTATTTTCCTAAGTAATTAATCATGCGGATCTAAATCACAATTTGGGTTATTTTATTGCTTTAATAGGTTTATTAGTTAATTTCTTATTATCAACCAAATTATCTGCTTTTAGGCTTCGACACTCGTATTTTTCTTATCTACATTACTGCACGATAGAGTACACTGCTCATAAGTATGTAAGACTAGATTTAAGTAATATAAGTTATAAATTTAAGACTAGATATTATCGCATTAATACGCGTACTTCAAATAAAGCCTTTAAAGAGAGTTAAAGTATTGTCTTATATAAACTCTCTCTCTCTCTCTAAAATAAACTTTCTCTCTACATGGTAGATTGGCAAGAAGTTCTGGCTCGCCGGAACAAAGGAAGACTAAACAACAAAGGTGAAGCCAAAGGTTATGAGGATGTGACTAAGTTCTTTGTCTCCAATCTCCCCAACGGATGTATACCAGGGGAGGTGTCGGAGTTTTTTGGTTGTTTTGGGGAGGTCGTGGGCTCGTATATTGCTAGGAAGCGTGACAAAGAAGGGAATAGGTTTGGATTCGTCACATTCAGGAAGGTCAGTAGCACGGCGGATCTTGTAAGGAGGATGAACAGTGTCAAAATGGGGTCATGCAGATTGAAGGTGAATGTTACTAAGTTCGCTATGGAGAATATTGGGCGGAGGGAGGTTGAAGAGAAGGCTGGTAGGATGCACAATACTAAGGTTCCGGTTGGTAGGAAGCAAGATGAATTCGTGGTGGAGCGTGAAAAGACTGTTAGGCATTCTCAGTCTGTTGGGATGTCTTTTAAAGATATTCTTGAAGGTAAACCAAGTGTCTCTCCTGGTTTCCAGTCAGTTCCTTCAAATAAGTCTATTAAGGTCCCGGACAATGTTGTTGCGTTCTATGAGATCAGAGGCAAAGCGTTGGTTGGTAGAGTTAGAGATCTTAAAACTCTCACGTGCATGAACAAGATTCTTGTTGAGTATGGGTTCGGAGGGTTTGATATTGTGTACGTTGGGGGTCTTTCTTTATTACTGAACTTTCATTCGAATGATGAAGCCATGGAGTTTTTGCTGAAAAAGGATGTTTGGGTTCTGTGGTTTTCGGTGTTGGACTTATGGGAAGGCCAACCATTGTCTTTCGAACGTGTGGCTTGGATAAAGATTCATGGTGTGCCTATTAATCTAGCTATCAATGAAGTTTTTGATGACATAGCTAATCAATTTGAGAAGATTATCCACCCATCGCAACTATGTCTTGAAGAAGGGGACATCTCTGTGGGTTACGTAGGGGTGCTTGTGGGGGATGGTGAGAAGATCAATGATTCTATGATTCTTAGATGGAAAAACAAAACTTTCAAGACATGGATAACGGAAGAAACAAGAGTTTGGGATCCTGAATGTGTTGGCACGGTGGCTAAAAGGAAGGAGGAAACATTCGCTGCTGACAATTGTTTTGTTAATTCGCCGGATTTAGTTCATGCTCGGATGCCGGAATCTGGTGGGGTGGAAAACGAAAAGGTGGATGACCTTATGGAGGAGGGAGAAATTAGGGCTTCTTTGCATGGGGAAGAGGTGGAAAACCAAAGGTTGCATGGGGAAACTCATGGGACCGAGGTGAATGCTGCTTTGGAACATAATGAGATGGATTTGAACCTCGGGGTTGGGGTTGAATTTATTGAAAATAATTTGGAGAATATTGTTAAAGTGGATTTATTTAATAAGTCTGCTGATAAACCACACCTCTTCTCAACTGTTCGTAATGGACCCAAACCCAATTATAGGCCCAATAAGATTAAAATTAGGAAAAGAAACCAAAGAGTGCATGGTAGCAACATCAGCCCAGTGGAATCTAGCAGGCCCAGAAAAAGGAATAGACAAGCAGAGGACGACCCTTTTGACTTGGATAGATTCATTGGTATTCTTCAGGAAGAAGAGTCGGCTGAAGGTCCTTACATGGATTCTAATTGCAACAAAATTGATGTTGGGGATCTTGACCTTAATAATCCGGCTCATGATTCTGTGATTTCGGTTAACTCAAGTTCGGCCCAGATTGGTGGATTGGAGGAGGTTGAGAATGGTGTTGAGTCGGTTGCAGTATTAGATAAGGAGGTTGAAGAGACGATCAAAATCGGTGTGGCGTTGGGTATGGATTTGGCAGAACACAAGGACTTGGTGAAGAATTCAATTGTGGTTGAAGGTAACAATGTTGTTGAATTATGAATTTCGTGTCTGTTAACATAAGGGGGTTAGGGGGCTCGGATAAAGTTCCTTGGCTTAGTAAGTTGAAGTATGAACATGGTGTGGATTTTTTGGCCGTGCAAGAAACTATGGTCGGGGATTTATCGCATTTTGATGGGAAAAGAATTTGGGGTAATAATAATTATGACAAGGAGTTTGTGGGTTCTGTTGGACAATCAGGGGGATTGTTGTGTATGTGGGATAAGGGTTTGTTCACCCAATTCGCGTCGATCAAGAACCGATTTTTCCTTCTTGTATCGGGGAAATTGAAGGGTAGTAATGAAATTGTCAACATTATGAATGTGTACGCGCCTCAAGGTGTTGCTGCGAAGCAGGACCTTTGGTTGTCCATTGAATCCCTCGTTTTATCCACAGCCGGTATGTGGGTTCTATTGGGGGATTTCAACGCGGTTCGTATTCCGGAGGAGAGGTTGGGCTCGGTATTCAAAAATTCTTGTGCTAGGAACTTCAACTCTTTTATTCACAACAGCGGGCTGAAGGAATTTTCTATGAAAGGAAGGAAGTTCACATGCATTCGGGATTATGGGAAGAAGTTGAGTAAAATTGATAGATTCCTGGTTTGCGATAGTTTCTTTAACAAATGGCCGGAGGCTTGTTTGAGAGCCTTGGCGAATCTCCATTCGGATCATTGTCCTCTCTTGTTAACTACGATCTCTCGTAACTTCGGTCCTAAACCCTTTAGAGTTTTCAACTCGTGGCTTTCTAAGGGTGGTTTTGAGGACGCGGTGTGTTCGGCTATTTGTGTCGAAGACGGGGGGGCTCCCCCGGATGTTTTATTAATGAAAAAGTTCGCTCAAATCAGGAATAGTATAAAAAGGTGGAAAGTTGAGATGTTAAAAGATGGTAACGAGTTGGAGGTGGCTGCCAACGCAGACATTGAGAGTCTTGAGCTCGATATGGAAACTAGGGGCCTTTCGGATGAAGAAGAGTGGATTTATGTGGAGAGTAAAAAGATTCTAAAAGAATTGGAAGTAGATAAACATTCGGATATTAAACAGAGGTCTCGGGTTAGATGGGCGCTTGATGGGGATGAGAACTCAAGGTTTTTTCATGGTATTGTGGGTGACAAAACCTTCTTTGGTTAAGAAGGAGGTTTTTAACTTTTTCAGAGAGCGTTTTGTGGAGGATTACCCAGTTAGGCCTAAGTTGCAATGTTGGAATATTAAGAGCTTGACTGAAGCCGATATGGAGGTTCTGACAGAAAGGTTTTCTGCTTCGGAGATCAAAGAGGCGGTCTTTGGATGTGGGGAGGATAAAGCTCCTGGTCCAGACGGGTTCAATATGAGGTTTATCAAGAAATTTTGGCACCTTTTCGTTCAAGACTTTGCGAGCATTATGGAAGCGTTTCACAATAGTGGGGAAATTAGTGTGGGGTGTGGATCGTCGTTCATTACTTTGATTCCTAAATGTTGCGACTCGGTGGAGTTAAATAACTATAGGCCCATTTGTCTTGTAGGGGTTATTAGCAAGACGATTTCTAAGATTTTAGCTAACCGACTAAAGATTGTGTTGGGCAAGGTGATTTCTTCCTCTCAATCTGCTTTTTTAAGGGATAAATTCATCCTTGATGGGCCTATGATTATCAACGAAACCATTACCTGGTGTAAAAAGAACAAGAAGCAATCTTTTATTCTCAAGATCGATTTTGAGAAGGCCTTCGATAATGTTAACTGGAATTTTGTCCTAGACATTTTAGCTCAGATGGGTTTTTCCCAGTTGTGGTGCAAATGGATCAGGGGTGTTCTTAATTCGGCGCGTTCGTCGGTGTTGGTTAATGGCTCGCCAACCTTCGAGTTTCAATTTGGGAAAGGAATGCGTCAAGGGGACCCGATCTCTCCATTTCTTTTCCTGATTGTTATGGAAGCTTTGTCGTGTGTTCTTAATAAGGCGCATGAGGACGGTTTGATTAATGGAATTAAAACCCCCAACGGTGGTCCGGTTATCTCTCATCTTTTCTTCNGGATCATCTTTTCACAGAATGCATTGTCTCTTCGGTGCTTTGGCAACATATTTCTTCGTGGTGCAAAGTTCAAAATTTGTATGCCTTCTCGTTCAAAGATCTATTGGAAGCACATAATTATGTCGGGTTGTCGGGAAGAGCTAAAGATATTTTCTATGGCATCATTATTATTGGGTGCTGGAGCATTTGGAAGGCGAGGAATTATCTTAAGTTTCAACAGAAGAAGGTTAAAATGGAAGACATTTTCGGTGAAGTGAAGGTGTTGGGTTTTCTTTGGGCTAGCTAAGAATAGAGCAAAGTTGGCGTCTTTGTCTTGGGGCAATTGGTGTAAATTTGATATTATGTAGTTTTGGTTTTGTTGTTTAGTGCAGCCCCGTTTCGTGGGTTGGTGAGTTTCTAATGAAATATACCTTTCAAAAAAAAAAAAAAGTATTGTCTTATATACGTGCAGACACATAAGTAACAATGTATGTAAAAGCTCACAAAATTATGGATTTTTCTAGTGGCACAAAACATGACATTTTCTAGCTATATGGAATAGGTAGAAAAAAAATTGGGTTATATCCGCAAAATACCATTAATATATATAATAAATATTAGTAAAAGAATAATATGTTAATAATTTACGAGGGGTTAGGTGGCAATGCATACCAACTAGTAAGTTTTATAATAGAATGATATGATATGCTCATACAACATGATGAAAGCCACATAGAAACACCTATACATTTCAAGAAAGAATCAAATGGACAACCAAAACAGTCGACTATTCGAGACAGAAAAACGAAAAGGTGGTAAGAAACACAAGGTGTTTGCTACAACGGTGTTGGTGTGCATAATATGGATATGGGTTTATAGAGCAACTCAACTGCCACCGTTAAAAGCAACAACAACCGCTGCTTTTAACGGTGGCAGCACGTGGTATTGGATTGGGATGTTCATGTCAGAAATGTTGTTGGGTTTGTATTGGATGTTAACTCAATCGGTTCGATGGAATCCAACTTACCGGAGAACTTTTAAACAACGACTTGCTCAAAGGTTTGAGTTCTATTATTTGTTTACTCTTATTAGTTGGTATTCTGATTTATTTATTTTATTACTTGTATTATTTTTTTCTTTCTTTCTGAAAGCTAGTTAATCATACGCTATTTTAAGTAATGTTTTCTTACCCTATATAGTGATATTAACATGTACGGGGTACGCAAGTATTATGTCTTGTCGTCTTCCAATTAAACTTTGTACCATAATATATCAAAAGTAGGATGTAAAAGTCATATCTTTACTCAAGAATAAAGAGACCGATTGCTTCCCAATATGAAAACCGACCTTGCTTTAGCTCTTTATTATGCAAAGTTTTGATTTTAATTTATGATAATAGATAAGTGGACGCATTATACAATGTGATATCTTGTTTCCTGACAAAAGATTGGCAAAGACTGAAGTACTGATCGAACTACAAATATGAAGGATTATAAATTGCTTCATCAATCATTGAGTTATAAATTAAAAGGAAAATGATTTGCATGCCTAAAATGCATGCCTAATAACATGCCTAAAAACAAGATGATCACAAGTGGCAAAATCAAAAGTGAAGATTTAGAGAGAGAAAATGCATGAGCCATGTGTCATATTCTTAATGGATTAGGCATGAATTTAGGCATGTGTATTAGGTCTCTCTATCATTACTCAAATTAAAATTCACACACACACACACACACACACACACACACACACACACACACACACATATATATATATATATATATATATATATATATATATATATATATATATATATATATATATATATATATATATATATATATATATATATATATATATTTTAATTATGTTTCGTGTTTCAAGTTGATTATCCGCGTCTAGCGGCAAGAGTATATGGTAGTATTAATTTGTGTGTGTATTTTTTGTGTATATGTATGTGTGGACTCTTGAATAAGTGATAGTAAAGGAATGTTTAAATTGTAATTAAGTAGTTAAATATGTAATAGATTGTGTTGTTTATTACAAATACAAGTAATTTAGGCTAACAACATTACTCAATTTTTTAGATTTTTAGGCTTTAAGCGAATGCGTTTTTCCTTAATATATAGCATAGATAAGAATTTTTCTAATTATATACTTCATGCTATAAAAGTTCGGCCATTGATTTGATCTTTCTATATTTGGAATTAACGGTTTTGTAGAAATAACTCAATTAATCCTAATTTCTTCTTTTTGGTACCTTGATCTTACTAAAAGTAGAAATAACCACGATTGTTTCTGCTTTTATAACATTTTTACCAAAAAGACACACTTTTTGGATGGTCCAAATTTTCATATATTATACTCAAACATGTTATTAAACTATTCTTTCAGAAATAATTGAGGTTTTACTTTTTAAAAGGCAAAGAGTTGAATAAAAAAGACCTATCTAAAGTCTAAAACTATTCTATCAAAGTAAACGAAAATAAAAAATCAGACCAGTATGGTTTGGTACATGTTCTTAACATGTTCGGCCTTAAACTGGTCCGTAAACATGACATACGCATCTACAGGGGCAAATCGATCAGGTTCCCGTGAATCACATGAATTTTTACTTCTTATTAGGGTAAAATATTCTCTAAGTTCTTTGATTTTCTCGGATGAACCTTGTCCAAAAAATATATGAGCTATAAATCTTTTTTACTCTTAAGAAAATGAATATGATAACTTATGATCTGGATGTGTCACCACACATTTATACTATTAACTTAAGATTATCGATCTACTTACGTAAATAACGTAGTTTCATTTTAACAAATATCATGTTCTAAATGGTACATAACATGTTATGGTCCAATTTAATTGTTAGGTACGAAAACAAGTTACCTGGTGTGGACATATTCGTGTGCACGGCTGACCCCATGATCGAGCCACCAATGATGGTCATCAGTACTGTTTTATCAGTTATGGCTTATGACTACCCGCCTAACAAGCTCGCCGTCTATCTATCTGATGATGGTGGGTCTGAGCTTACTTTCTACGCGCTCATTCAAGCCGCGACCTTTTCCAAACATTGGTTGCCATATTGTCGAAAGTACAAGGTGGAGCCATTGTCACCAGCTGCATATTTCAAATCAGCTTCTCGCCCTTCAAGCACGGAACATGATCAAGATTATGTTGTTGTTAAGGTAATCATGTTAACTTTTTTTACCCTTGTTGTTAATGAATTCATAATTTCCAATATTAGTTTATAAGTTGTCCTTGCTACTTTTGAAATTAGGCCAAAATTTATATTTTCGGTTTAGAGTCTCTTTCGTTTGTCTAAACTGACTCTCTTAAATCACGTTTGTGTTAGAGCATAACAAAAATACTTGTGTCACGTACAAATTGCAGCACATAATCCCAAAATAATCTAAGGTAAACTAGCTACTAATCATTGCTCTTACTATGCTCAAATATAGTTCTTTTATAAGTTCGTTTTGTGATAGATGAATATGTTTTCGAAAGTGTTGGTCACGGCAATAATATTGCTTCTTACAGCTAACATAGAGGAAGTGTCCGGGTTCTAGTTTTTGATAGACGGGAAAGATTGTTTTTCACATAAAGCTGAGTAGGGTGCAACGGTTCGATTTTCTTTTGTTGTATTAACGCTGAAGATACTGATGATTGGCATTATACTGTATATGGTACCGATCTTGAGGTATTCATTTCTCTTTGTCTCTTTACATGCACATGTTACATATATAGGCATCAAATTCAATAACCACAATGATGTTATGGTATCTTGAAGTCCTTTGCGCGTGTAAATGGAAGCTTTCGACATATGAAAAACTTGTTACACTTGACACTTTATATATGGCATTGAGTTGAAAGTTGTAATGGTGGATGTTTCTCTATATCGCATTTATTAGGTGAAGGGGCCTAATGGGGAGCAAATTCAAGAGTTTCATAACAAAACAAGTGAATCGTCCGAGTTTGTGGCGCATAATGAAGACCTTTATCAGTTTTGCTTCTATAATCAATCGCCTTACCCAGAGACTTTGGACTTTGATGTCCATTCGAGTCTTTTCTATAAGACGCGGAAATTGGATTAAGTTTGAAGAAATCTGTGACCAAGGCTTCTATGGCGTAGGGAGGCATTTGTCTCTACGCTGTAGTTAGTGGAGAGTTTGAAGAGAAATCACTTCGTAGCGTATACGTCGTATACTCGTATTGGCGTATTTACCTTTACGTCATAGACATTTTGAAGAATATTTAAGCATTTATCCGGCATAGGGTATACGGCGTAGACAAGCACTTAGCTCTACGCCATAGACAATGACAAAGAGTTTTTGAGAAGTAACATATACGGCGTAGAGGCTTACTTACCTCTACGCCGTAGAGAGGTCGAGACAACAAAATCTTATAAATACCGACCTAAACTGGTCCATAACACATCCATCCTTCTAAAAGTTGATTTAGGGATTCACCAACGACAATTTTCATCACTTTCAAGTTGCAATCCAAAAGAGAAAACATCACTATTCATCATCATCAGTAGCTTAAGTTGGTTTGGTTATCACAACACTATGTTTATCATTACTTTTAATGTTTACATTGTTTTTTCATTCAACTACGATTCTTGCCAAAACACCTCATGTATTAGCCTAATTATGATTATGTGTTTCCGTTGATTTGAATTCTTGAGTTTAATTTGCGATTTAGTGGATATCTTATTTGTTTATCGTTAGATCCTTGTGTTTTGGTTTAGATTATAATTGTTTAGTGGATAATACACTAGAAAGAATGTCACAAGCTGAAAACTAGGGTATTAGAATGACTAATGGATGATCATTTCATTTTAGTTGTCAGGTTATGACCATTAACTTAGCCTAAATTAAGAGTACTTTATTAAAAAGTGCAAGACAACACTTCTACGTGATAGCTTATAGGGTGTTGAATCAAATAGGATAGTTGGTGTTCTTAATGACTGAAATCCGAATAAGCTAATTGCTATAATCTTAGGATTAGATATTCAAAGATTATAGGTTTAGATTACAAGGACCAATTAGATCTTTATAATATTAGAACCTCTATTAAGGTCGAGGGTTAGACATTCCATGTAGGATTAAATCAATTATAAGCATAAAGGATTAGATAGGTTGACACAATTTTCTTCCCTTGATTGATTCCGTCTATTTTCATTTTAGCTATTTACTTCTCGCTTTAGTTTTATTACTCGTATTTTCCTAAGTAATTGATTATGCGGATCTAAAGCACAATTTGGGTTATTTTATTGCTTTAATAGGTTTATTAGTTAATTTCTTATTATCGTACTGTACGATAGAGTACATTGCTCATAAGTATGTAAGACTAGATTTAAGTAATATAAGTTATAAATTTAAGACTAGATATTATCGCATTAATACGCGTACTTCAAATAGAGCCTTCAAAGAGAGTTAAAGTATTGTCTTATATACGTGAAGACACATAAGTAACAATGTATGTAAAAGCTCACAAAAATATGGATTTTTCTAGTGGCACAAAACATGACATTTTCTAGCTATATGGAATAGGTAGAAAAAAAAAATGGTGTTATATCCGCAAAATACCATTAATATATATAATAAATATTAGTAAAAGAATAATATGTTAATAATTTACGAGGGGTTAGGTGGCAATGCATACCAACTAGTAAGTTTTATAATAGAATGATATGATATGCTCATACAACATGATGAAAGCCACATAGAAACACCTATACATTTCAAGAAAGAATCAAATGGACAACCAAAACAGTCGACTATTCGAGACAGAAAAACGAAAAGGTGGTAAGAAACATAAGGTGTTTGCTACAACGGTGTTGGTGTGTATTTTATGGATATGGGTTTATAGAGCAACCCAACTGCCACCGTTAAAAGCAACAACAACCGCTGCTTTTAACGGTGGCAGGACGTGGTATTGGATTGGGATGTTCATGTCAGAAATATTGTTGGGTTTGTATTGGATGTTAACTCAATCGGTTCGATGGAATCCAACTTACCGGAGAACTTTTAAACAACGACTTGCTCAAAGGTTTGAGTTCTATTATTTGTTTACTCTTATTAGTTGGTATTCTGATTTATTTATTTTATTACTTGTATTATTTTTTTCTTTCTTTCTGAAAGCTAGTTAATCATACGCTATTTTAAGTAATGTTTCTTACCCTATATAGTGATATTAACATGTACGGGGTACGCAAGTAATATGTCTTGTCGTCTTCGAATTAAACTTTGTACCATAATATATCATAAGTAGGATGTAAAAGTCATATCTTTACTCAAGAATAAAGAGACCGATTGCTTCCCAATATGAAAACCGACCTTGCTTTAGCTCTTTATTATGCAAAGTTTTGATTTTAATTTATGATAATAGATAAGTGGACGCATTATACAATGTGATATCTTGTTTAATGACAAAAGATTGACAAAGATTGAACAACAAATATGAAGGATTATAATTTGCTTCGTCAATCATTGAGTTATAAAAAATGTACACAAATTTTTTGTTAAGCGTTTTCAAGTCGATTGCCTGCGAATAGCGGTAAAAGTATATGGTAGCATTAATTTTTTGTCTTTTATAAATATGAGTAATTTAGTCTAACAACATTAATTATTTTTTAAGTTTTTAGATTTTAAGCAAATGCGTTTCCACTTTACATGTAGTATAGATAAGATTTATTTTTTATTTTTCTAATTATATACTTCATGCTATAAAAGTTCGGTCATTGATTTGATCTTTCTATATTTGGAATTAACGATTTTGTAGAAATAACTCAATAAATCCTAATTTCTTCTTTTTGGTTCCTTGATCTTTCTAAAAGTTGATAAACCACGATTGTTTCTGTTTTTNTTGTCATTCTCCATCGTCACTCTAACAACAATCTTTTGCTGCAAAAATTTATAAATTACACAAATTGAGATCAAGTTATCCAAATAAAAAATAAAAAGGAAAAAAAAAAAAAAAAATTGGATGGTTCAAATTAATTTTGTCTTAATATTTGCACATGCCAGTCTAGACAACATACAACAGAATGATTTTGGATAGAGATTTATCCGAAGGAAAAATATCTTACTAAGAGGTGAAATAGTGAAAGAGTGCTAAATGTGTTTATTTTCAACAAAAGATAGTAGTGGTTGGATTCTAATTGAAATGTTAATTTAATTTAATGGTATTTAACAAAAAAATTCATATATTATACTCAACATGTTATTAAACTATTCCTTCAGAAATAATTGAGGTTCTGCTTTTTAAAAGGCAAAGAGTTGAATAAAAAAGTCCTATCTAAAGTCTAAAATTAATCTATCAAAGTAAACGAAAAAAAATAAAATAATAAAATAATAAAATAATGATAAATAAATAAAAAAAATAAAAATAAAATAAAAATCAGACCAATATGGTTTGTAACATGTACGACCTTAAACTGGTCTGTAAACACGACATCCTCATCTACAGGGGCAAATCGATGGATTTCTATGAATCACATGAATTTTTTACTTTCTTATTAGGGTAAAATATTCTCTAACTTCTTTGATTTTTCTCGGATGAACCTTGTCCAAAATATATGAACTATTAATCTTTTTTACTCTTAAGAAAATAAATATGATAACTTTTGATCTGTATCCGTCACCACACATTTATACTATTAACTAAAGATTATCGATCTACTTACTTAAATAATGTAGTTTCATTTGAACAAATATCATGTTCTAAATCGTACGTACCATGTTATGGTCCAATTTAATTGTTAGGTACGAAAACAAGTTACCAGGTGTGGACATATTCGTGTGCACGGCTGACCCCATGATCGAGCCACCAATGATGGTGATTAGTACTGTTTTATCAGTTATGGCTTATGATTACCCGCCTAACAAGCTCGCCGTCTATCTATCTGATGATGGTGGGTCTGAGCTTACTTTCTACGCGCTCATTCAAGCCGCAACCTTTTCCAAACATTGGTTGCCATATTGTCGAAAGTACAAGGTGGAGCCATTGTCACCAGCTGCATATTTCAAAGCAGCTTCTCGCCCTTCAAGCACGGAACATGATCAAGATTATGTTGTTGTTAAGGTAATCATGTTAACTTTTTATGGGTTGTTTTTCGCAAATTTTTTGTGAGTACAAATGGGACTACACCACGGAACAATATAAGTCAAGGGACTAAATCATTTTTTTCTTGGGATTACATGCAGAACTTGTTTGAAGAAATGAAGAATCAAGTCGAGAATGTGACAAAGATTGGAAGAGTTCCTGAAGAATTACGTGTAGAACACAAAGGATTTGCGGAATGGGATGCATTTACATCTCCAAGGGACCACGGCGCCATCATTCAAGTAAGCACTTCATGGCATTTGCAATTTTTGGCATTGTTTTAAACTCGAGTCAGCTTTTCTTTCTTGAGTTTATCAAATCAGTTGTCGAATTAGTCTTCTTAACTCAACATTTTCTGCAGATTTTACTTGATAATAATCAGGATGTAGAAGGGCAAAGCCTTCCGAAATTAGTATATTTGGCTAGGGAAAAGAGACCCAACCATTCTCATAACTTCAAAGCTGGAGCCATGAATGCATTGGTAAGTAATCGACAAGTACCCGTGCATAGCAACAAGACTTTATAGCGGCAAATAATTAGAGTTAAAATATTTTGGTTAAGTGTTTCGGGTAACGTTTATACATACAACGTAAAATACTCAAAATATAATTGAAATTTTTTTAACATACGATAACTCAACTGAAAATAAAACATGACAACAATTAGTTTTATACAGATACGGGTGTCGTCGAAGATAAGCAATGGACCAATAATCCTGAATGTCGACTGTGATATGTACTCGAATAGCAGTGATACTATAAGAGACGCGCTTTGCTTCTTCATGGATGGAGAAAAAGGCCACGAGATTGGTTTTGTTCAGTACCCACAATCTTTCGAAAACCTTACAAAAAATGAACTTTATGGTGGCTCTCTTAGAGTACTTCGTGAGGTGAACGATATAAATATATATGTTATATATGCTTGATTTATTTATAATATTGTTAAGAAAGCTTAACGCGTTTTTTGTTGATTGATGAAGATTGACTTCCACGGTCTTGATGGTATGGGCGGGCCTATGTATGTTGGAACTGGCTGCTTTCACCGAAGAGAAATTCTTTCAGGGAAAAGTTTATATGATGGAAAAAGAATCGATTGGAACATGGTGAATGATCACAAAGAGACGACATTAGAAAACACAAATGAAGAAATAAAGAAGCTCGCGACATGCACCTTCGAAACTGATACTGAATGGGGCAAAGAGGTTTTACTTGTTTGTTTTCGGTTTCTAATTCCAAGCCAACCTAACACGACCCGACCCATTTTGATAAATACAAAAATTATCCGTTGTGACACTTTGCTACATCTAGGCCCATGTTATATGATTTCTTAGAAGTATATCACCATCGAAACCCAGCAACTTAACATTATTTCAATGCATTTTTGTATTACAGATTGGTTTAAAGTACGGATGTCCCGTTGAAGATTTCATAACAGGGCTATCTATTCACTGCCGAGGATGGAGATCAGTATATTACAATCCTAAACGAGAGGCCTTTTTAGGTGTTGCAGCAACCACACTAGACCAGATCCTTGTGCAACATAAGCGGTGGTCGGAGGGTGATCTATTGATTTTGCTCTCAAAGTATAGCCCGGCTTGGTACGGGCTTGGTAAGATTCACCCTGGTCAGTTGATGGGCTATATGATCTACTGTTTATGGTCCCCTTCATCCGTGCCAACTCTTTATTACTCCATTGTCCCATCACTTTGTCTCCTTAAAGGGGTTCCACTTTTCCCTATGGTACGTTATCACTCTATTGTTGTTTGAGCACCTTACAACAAGGTTAAGAAATAACCAAATAGCTGTTTCAAGAGTCATATATGGATCATAAATCTTATGGATTTTGGTCGTATGACTGCTGAAACAACTTGACAATCAACAAGTTGATAATGTTTTGATGTCTTATATAAAGTTGCAATAATTTGAATAACACATTCATCCATTTCTTACAACTTAGTCGATATGTAGGTATCAAGCGGATGGTTTCTCCCATTCGCATACATCATAGTCTTCATCTCAGCATTCGACTTCCTTGAATTCCTCCAATCTGGTGGGACCACAAGAGGGTGGTGGAATGATCGCAGAATCTGGCTCTACAAGCGAACTAGCTCCTACCTTTTTGCATTACTCGACACCATTTTGGGCTCAGACTTATCATTTATAATAAGCTCAAAAGTAGCTGATGATGATGTTCAAAAGAGGTATGATAAAGAACTAATGGAATTTGGAGTGTCGTCACCTTTGTCAACAAATGTGGCAACACTGTCGATGGTCTATTTGGTCTGTTTTCTTAGGTTTGTTGTGAAATCGGCGTTGATGGACACGATAACTAGAAGAGCATACTTTGACACCATGGCAATTCAAATAGTACTTTGCGTCGCATTAGTGCTTATTAATGTGCCATTCTACTTAGGGCTTTTTGTTCGTAGCGATAAAGGGAAAGTACCAAGTTCTGTGACAACAAAATCAGTTTCTATAGCTTTGCTCATTTGTACAAGTTTCTACTTTGTATAGTTTGTATAGTATGTGATGCGTGCCCAAGTGTTGAGGAACAGGCCATCATATATTTGGAGGCCCAGGATCGTGTGACAAAAGAAGCTTCACTAAAATGGACATAACTTGGGCTACGGGACTCCGTTTCAAGCCTATGTCCAGTCAAATCGAAGCTTGGAACGAGGAGCACGTTGTGGTAAACCGAACTTTCGAGCCCCGAAACACTTTATTATACGAGTTATTTGCATTTTAATGTTTTTTCGGGTTTTTTTTGGACTTTGTTTATGCCATAATTTTCGGCCAGTTTGTCTTTTAGGACCCATTTCAGTTTTGTATCTTTATTTAAGAGTTCCTTTGTAATGTGGAATAATCGGTTCAAAGAAATGTCAAAAGTCTATTTTGGGCATTTTTCTTGCTAAGAATCCTAATAGTCAGTATTCTATTGAATCAACGATTATTGGTAGAATCGTTCCTGGTATTCGTGTGAATCAACAGGTCCGATTTGTGTTATCTCGTTATTTAGTCTACATCAGTATGTCTCACGATGAAATAGGGTGTATTTAGTTTGCTATTTGTTTATAAGTTGTCCTTACTACTCTCATAATGTTACCCTTGTGGTTAATGAATTCATAACTTCAATATTAGTTTATAAGTTGTCCTTACTACTTTCGAAATTAGGCCAAAATTTATATTTTCGGTTTAGAGTCTCTTTCGTTTGCCTAAACTGACTCTCCTAAATCACGTTCCTGTCAGAGCATAACAAAAATACTTGTATCGCATACAATTCACAACACATAATCCCAAAATAATCTAAGGTAAACTAGTTACTAACCGTTGCTCTTACTATACTCAAATATAATTCTTTAATTAGTACGTTTTGTTATAGATGAATATGTTTTTGAAAGTGTTGGTCGCGACAATGATATTGCTTCTTACAGCTAACGACATAGATGGAGTGTTCGGGATCAGGTTTTTGATAGACGGAAAAGAGTGTTTTTCACATAAAGCTGAGTATGGTGCAACGGTTCGATTTTCTTTTGTAGTTATTATCGTTGAAGATACTGATGATTGGCATTATACTGTATATGGTACCGATCTTGTGGTATTCATTTCTCTTTCTCTTTACATGCACATTTAAGGCATCAAATTCAATAATCACAATGATGTTATGGTATCCTGAAGTCCTTTGCGCGCGTAAATGGAAGTTTTTCGACATATGAAAAACTTGTTACATTTGACGCAGTATATGTCGCTGAGGTGAAAGTTCTAATGGTGGACGTGTCTCTATGTTGCTTTTATTAGGTTAAGGGGCCGAACGGGGAACAAATTCAAGAGTTTCATGAGAAAACAAGTGAATCGTCCGAGTTTGTGGCGCATAATGAAGGCCTTTATCGATTTTGCTTCTCCAATCATTCACCGTACCCGGAATTCGTGGATGTTAATGTCCATTCGAGTCTTTTATATAATCATGTTGAACATGCAAAACATGGTGAGATCTTAACTTGTTACGCTACATGACATATAGGATGTCCAACACTAGTTAAGGTCGCCTCAAAAGAGATACATTTTATTTTGCAGATCAGTTCATACCGATCATGGACCAAATAGCGAAGTTAGGGGACAAGCTAGTGAACATTCAATTTAACCAACATTGGCTTATGGCTGAGGCTGATCGACATGAAATAAGTAAAATCTCTAACTCTTATACACTAAACAAAATCGATTAACATGTTCTTTTTAACATTCAGTTCATATGTGTTGATTTGCAGTAAATGAAAGAATGAGCAAGAGAGCTATGCACAAAGCTCTTGTGGAATCATTTGCTATGATCGGTGAAAGCTTGTTGCAAGTGTACCTTCTCCAACGTTTGTTTGAACGAAAGCTTGGGATGTCAAGAGTTTAATTAATCCATGATCGATTGAAAAATATTGAACACCGTTTAATTTGGTAGAATTTTGTTATGCTTCATTTGTGAGCTTCTATGTAAACTCAAACTTTAATGGAGTATTAGTAAGCATCATACAAGTAGTTTAGAGACACAATCTTAAGCGGCGGTACTGTCCAATGTTGATACATGTACGTAAAAGATTGTGCAACATTGATACATGTCGTAAAAGATGAGAATATGAGTACCATAACCAGAGTGTGATACCGCAAATTACATCATACCAGACTCAAACTCTAAACTTGTGATTCAAGTTATCCTCGGCAAAATGTAAAGTATCATTTACTAACGAAATCTCAAATCATTCTATCTTCTTTTTAGCCAGAATTATTTATTTATTTATTTATATAGAAACCTAGCTAGCTTGATTGGACTGGAGCAAACCAAACTGGTATACGTTTATTATAGTATGATTACCATTCGTTTTACCTTTCCAATTTTGTCCGGAATCAGACAAGTTCCTTAGATTGTATTTGGAAAAACCAGCATACTAGTAAGCAATAGCAAGAAGCAGTGGCGTTTATATCTCAACGCTTGGTTTATAATACTAGTGTTTAAACATAATCCAAAGCGCTACACGCTCATTGCCAAACAATCTTTATATTCGAATGCTAAACACTAGTTGCTTCAAAAGCGTTCCGCGCCAAACATACCTAATCAAGAGTGATCTTCGGTTCTTCACTTATGAAATTTAATACTTCTGTGTACATGCAATATGTACAAACTCACAATGTATAAATTCCTTACTTAACCTACACATGTTATTTCTGTATTATCCGTTATACCTAAATATGTTTCCCTAAATTATAACATATGTACTTCAACATTTATTTCAGTTTACTTTTGTTATATCCGTTCACTGAGCTTTTGTAGCTCAGCCGCATTATCTTTTCTCCGCGGCAGGTATTCAAGATAGCTTTTGGGATAGCTTATATGGGAATTGAGAGTAGAGCTGAGTGCTGATTGGACCATAGTCAATTTAGAGTAAGTTATTTATGACTTCCGCTTTTGATCTGTTCTGATGTTCTGATGTAACACCATATTATTGTGACATCTTTACCTTTGTCGGGTTGGGGTGTTACTAAGTAAACTTTTTATTTTGTCATGTTTCACCCATATATATCCTTGATTTAAATATAGTTTATAACTTCCATTGCTTGTTCATATTAGTTAATTAATATCTTGATCTTTATTTACGGTTAGATATTTCAATATTTTGCCTAAATTGACTCATGAAATCAGGGTTCGGTTAGAGCATCACAAACCCGTGAGTAATCTGATATGAGTTTAGTTTTTTATATTATGTTTACGTTTCATAATATGTAGTAAACGCTTTCGTTTAGACGAATTGAAATGGTTTCAACAGTCGTGGTGGCGACAATATTAGTACTTTTAACAGATATCATAGGGGGAGTGTTCGGGATCCGGTTCACGATAAGCAGAAGAGAGTGTTTCTCACATAAAGCCGAGTATGATGCAACTGTTCGATTTTCTTTTGTTGTTATTAACATCGACGATCATGAAGATTGGCCGGTCGATTGGCATTATACTGTATATGGTACCGATCTTGTGGTATTCATTTCCCCTTCTCTACTTTATACATTATTAGGTATCAAACTCAATATTTGCCATTAAAAACAAGTATCGAATTCGATAATTCCAAGTATATGTTTCTCTCGGTATAGTAAATGATATATCACTTGATGTATTTTTACATATTGTTGTGATTAGGTCAAAGGACCTAATGGTGAGCTAATCCAAGAGTTTCACGACAAAACAAGCGAGAATTCTGAGTTTGTGGCTCATAACGAAGGCCTTTATCAGTTCTGTTTCTCTAATGAATCGCCATTCCAGGAAACCCTGGACTTTGATGTCCATTCAAGTCACTTTTATCGGGACGTTGAGCATGCAAAAGATGGTGAGATATTAACTCATTTTTTTCTTTACATGTGGGATGTTCAAAACTAGTTTTAAATCTCTATATCCCATTGAGTCGTCGTAGTTGTCCACAAGATTTTCATTTCATGTTAAGGACTTAAAAGTATGATAATGAACACGTTGAGTACAACAACGAGACCAATATATTTTTAACCAGGTACTTAACTTTTTATTAACAAATCACTAATCCTTCAAACTGCAACAAGAACAATGTAATTTGTAAGAATGAATAAGTTTCGGACCAAATATTAAGCATTTGTGATACGAAATAGTTAATGTACAGCTCGATTCTTGTTTTTGTTTTCCAGATCATCTTAAACCAATAATGGAACAAATAGAGAAACTAGATGAAGCTCTATGGAGCATTCGATTTGCACAAAGTTGGCTAAAGTCTCAGGCAGATCGTCATGCAATAAGTATAATCTATAACTCTTTAACATTAAACAAAATAGGTAAAAATGCTCTTTTTTAACAGTCAATTTGAATGTGCTTGAATTGTAGTAAATGAAAAGATTAGCAAGAGAACTATGCACAAAGCGCTCATGGAATCATTTGCTATGATCGGTGCTAGTGTATTGCAAGTGTACCTTCTTACACGTCTCTTCAAACGAAAGCTTGGGATGTCGAGTGTTTAATGCATACTAAAACTGTACTCTTCTGTGTTAACTAGTATGGATCAACTTTAAGCACATTTTAAACACATGATATACTTGTGTGCACCCATGTGGCGAGAAAGCTAAAACGTGTAAGCTAGACGATCATTATGTTAGAAGGTCTAACTGAACGAGTAATCGTTATAAGAAGGAAAGCCCATTTTGAATTTGAAAACGAGATGAACATGTGAAAACTATATATCATCTGTTATATCTTAATCTAGTCGAATCCAATTGACCTTTTTGGACACGAGGAACAATTTTAACTTGACAGGCGCAAATGCATTCGTGAACATGTTAACGTATATTTAATATGAGAAAAGTGTCCTTACGACTCTAAAAATCCAGACAAGTCCAAATATTTTAAAAATGCGATTGTTCTGCTTCAGTATCAATATCATACCAACTTTAAATCAACATAGTGTCAAATCATACAGCTAGCTAACATTGCTAAAGTTCTAACTAAGTTAAACCTTTTATTTTTCACCATATTAGTATCATTGAATTTCAACCCAATAATAGGATAAATAACTTTTTTCAAAAAGAGTTAGCGGCGCAACTTGTTGCTCGTTTGACTTCCAACTCTATGTAAATCCAAATTAGTAATTCATCCAAAATACAGAGAATTCCTTATGAGGTTATTGAATAGAAATCAAGAACAACTTTTTCAAAAATAAAAAAAAATTTATATAATAAAACAAAACCCCAAGTGGGGACTTTTTCATTTCGAAAAAACTAAACCTTCCCTTATTAAGTAATTTAAAAAAATATATTTTAAAAGAAAAATTTTTAAAATAACTAATACTAATTATTTCCTTATTTGTCTAAATAATTAAGAAAAATCGTTTTTCTATTCAATAGGTAAATAAAGCCAAAAAAAACACATGGGCCTCAATGGTATTTTTTAGAAATAGAAGCAAAAAATGTAACTTTTGTTAAAAACACTCCCTCTTCGGCCACACATTCATTCTTCCCCAATCCCCAAATCTTGATTCATTCTTCAAGGTTCAAGGAGACAAACCCAGAAAACCAAAAACGCATGAGGCGAGTATCCAATGATCATCAATATGAGTAGAAAAGAAAATAACAATAGAAAAAACACTTACAGAAGAAGAAACAACCAACAAAAAATAGGTTCTTGCTCTTCTGTGTTAACTAGTATGGATCAACTTTAAGCACATTTTAAACCCATGATATACTTGTGTGCACCCATGTGGCGAGAAAGCTAAAACGTGTAAGCTAGACGATCATTATGTTAGAAGGTCTAACTGAACGAGTAATCGTTATAGAAGGAAAGCCCATTTTGTATTTGAAAACGAGATGAACATGTGAAAACTATCATCTGTTATATCTTAAAAGTTAATCTAGTCGAATCCAATTGACCTTTTTGGAGGTAAACTAAGACAATTTACACGAGGAACAATTTTAACTTGACAGGCGCAAATGCATTCGTGAACTTTGACTCTAAAAATCTAGACAAGTCCAAATATTTAATAAAATGCGATTGTTCTGCTTCAGTATCAATATCATACCAACTTTTAAATCAATGTAGTGTCAAATCATACAGCTAGCTTTGCTAAATTTCTAACTAAGTTAAACCTTTTATTTTTCACCATATTAGTATCATTGAATTTCAACCCAATAACAGGATACATAACTTTTTTCAAAAAGAGTTAGCGACGCAACTTGTTGCTCGTTTGCCTTCCAACTCTATGTAAATCCAAATTAGTAATTCATCCAAAATACAGAGAATTCCTTATGAGGTTATTGAATAGAAATCAAGAACAACTTTTTCAAAAATAAAAAATAATAATAATAAATAAATAAATTATGAAGAGAAAAATAAAATCCTTTTTTATGTCAAAATAAATAATATTTCAAAATTTACATGGGCTTCAAAAGCCTTTTTCACAAACCCATTGGGCCAGTTAAGCTAACTTAGCCAAAATTTAAATTTAAATGGAATCATAGAAATGTAACAAGTAGGAAGGCGCCCGCTGCGTTGCAGCGGGAATTTTCGAAAAATTTTTGCGATAATCATTTACGAACAATGTTTGGGAGGGGTTCCTCGTTGTGAGATCGTGGTATGTTTTTTGACGACACGTGTTGTATTTGTTTGGAATAAATGTTGTGTCAAGCTATATTTGTAGTTGTCGTATTTTGTCGGGCACCATTGTATAGCGGCGGGGTTAATTTCAACATTTTTTATGAAATCATACGTACGTCAAAACCATATCAAGATTGGGCTTGTTTTGTTCGTTATCGAAAGACCTTTTTGCCAGTATTTTTTTTATTCGATAAACCGCTAGGTGTCTGTTATATATTTGGCAAATAAAGTTTGTTATATAAAAAAATCGTCAATATTAAAAGGTTCAGGGTTTGTTTTGTAATTTTTTATTTTATTATTTTCTTTTTTTTACTAATATTGGCTCTTCGCTAGGTGGGGCTAAGTATTTATGCAACCGCCCTTTTTTTCGTTTTTTAATTCATAAGCTTTTCTTTTATTATGGGTACATCAAACTTCTATGCAGGTCCCTTGTTTTTTAATTGATAAACTATATTTAATGGCGAAATGAATTTTTTATCTATGCACGGAAACCTATTTCCCCTCTTATAGTATTTAGAGAGAATTGGGTTTTTGCTTTAGCTTATTTGCCAGGCTTATGAGCTTATATAAATCTGTAAGAGCTCGTAAGCCCATTTTTCTAAGCTTATAAACTTATCAAATTGATTTTTCAAAGTTAACTAAACCATAAAGTTAAATTAACAAGCTTATAAGCCTAAAAATGTGCTTATAAGCTATTCTCATTTTACATAAGTTTATATGCTTACTTACTTTCACAGACACCCTCAAGTAGGGGTGTTTATTGGTTAGTTATCAGGTTATTCGGTTCGGTTAGTTCGATTAAAATTTTTTTCTGGGTCAAACCGAAAATTGAACCGAAAACCAAACCCCTATAACCGAAAATCAAACCGAATAACCCGAATTACATTATTTTAATTATTTTTTCATTTAATTATATATATTTTTAGCACAAATTTTTTTCAAGCTTAAATAATGTTATATTATACTAAGAAAGAGTTTAAGTATTTTTTTCAAGTTTAAGTATATACTTATATGAATTCGGTTTTTGGTTTTTATTGTCAAAACTATATTCAAATCGATAACCGAATATTTTAGTTCGGTTCGGTTCGGGTTTGACCAATTAGGTTCGGTTACAAATTCGGTTCAATTTTTTTTGTTCGGTTCGGTTTCGGTTTTCAGTTACTGTGGATATTACCCGATCCGTGAACACCCATGCTCAATCCTCTTCAAGCTCAAGTTATTTGACCATGGGCCTCAATTGCATAATTATAAACCAATTGGGCCAACTAACTCTCTTAGCCCAAATCCAACTAATTCACTAACATCAAAGTACACAACATAACATAATAAAACAGTCAAAAAAACAAAACACAAAGACTTCCACTTCCAACCTGTTCCTGTCGTGTCTTCAAACTTCAACACCAAACAAAAAAAACAATCTTAAAAACCCCAAATCTTAAAAAAAAAAACCCATCAAAGGTAAGGAACTAAATTAACAGATCTATGTTTATATTACCATAATTATGAACTTATGATATGTTTGTTTGTTTGTGTTTCAGATGAGGATGTTTTTGTGGGGTGTTTTGGCGGCTGTTTTGATGTTTAGTTGTAACATAGGAGGGGTGTTTGGGATAAGGTTTGTGATTGATAGAGATGAGTGTTTTTCTCATAAAGCTGAGTATGGGTCAACTGTTAGATATTCTTTTGTTGTTATTAAAGTTGAAGGTGCTTGGCATTATAATGAAGATGGTGTTGATCTTGTGGTATCTTTCTTTTCTAACTAAGTTTTTATTTATTTATTTATTTATTGGGCTTATTGTCTGAAAATGTATCTAACTTGTCATTTTTTTTTTGGTTGTATGTACTATCGTTAGGATCGGACTATTTAATAACTTACTTTTTTGAATTTCGATAATTTGTGTATGGATTCCTAAAAGTACGTGATTGGATTCCCAAAAATACTTGATTCGATACCCAAATATACGTCAATCGATATACAGAATAATCGAAATTCAAAAAGTTAGTTATTAAATAGTCTAATCCTAACGATAACTCAAAAAATTGGCAAGTAAGATACATTTTTCAGACAATTAGCCCTTAATTATTTATTTTGTTTAAGTTTATTTAATTTGTTATTGGTTGAATTTTGATATGTGAAATCTAGTTTGTTAGTTTAGTTTTTTCATGGGCTTAAGGGATCTATAGAGTGCTAATTTTGGTTACTAGAAAAGTCAAATTCAGTAGTATGATATAGCTTTAACATGTATGTTAATGGGTGTTTCGAGATCTAGAGTAATGTGATTCCTGTGTAGTGTGATCAAATCATCAAATTAGGGGATGTTAGGCTTTGAGTTAGAAAGTGATAATGTGATATGAAATAGTTAGGATTAGATATGGGGTTTGTCACTTTTTTTTAATTGTATGTACCATCGTTAGGATCGGACTATTTAATAACTAAGTTTTTGAATTTTAGATTATTCCGTGTGACTATTCCCAAATATACTTGATTCGATACCCAAAAATACATCAATCGATACACAGAATAATCGAAATTCAAGAAGTTAGTTATTAAATAGTTTGATCCTAACGATGGTATGTACAATTCAAAAAAATGACAAGTAAGATACATTTTCAGACAATTAGCACTTTATTTAATTAGTTATGGTTAAATTTTGAGATGTGAAACCTAGTTTGTTAGTTTAGTATTTTCATGGGCTTAAGGGATCTATAGAGTGCTAATTTTGGTTACTAGAAAAAGTCAAAATTCGGTAGTATAATATGGTTCAATAGTTTTGGTAAAAAGTTGCTTGAAGTGATGGATGATTGGATTCTAGCTTTAACATGTATGTTAGTGGCTGTTTCGAGATCTAGAGTAATGTGATTCCTGTGTAGTGTGATCAAATCATCAAATTAGGGGATGTTAGGCTCATAGTTGTCAATAGCGACGATAGCGGTCGCTATCGCGCGCTACGTAGCGAAGCGGTCATCAGCCGCTATTATCATTTAGCGACAAAATAGTGAAACGGTGGTTCAGGTGGAGGTGCAGTGGCGGCGCGTGGCGGCGCGTCACGGTGGTTCAGGTGACGAGGTTTTCAGGGTTTGTTCGGAATTTAATGGTGATTACAGTGGTGTCGGAGGTGAGACCCCACTCGCCGGAAAAATGGCTAGATCTAGCTTTTTTACGGCGAACTGTGGCGGTGTTTGAGTGGCTGCTATAAGTGAGGCTGGGTAATATAAAGAAAAAAGATACACTCAGCCCCTTTAACTTCTTTAACTTGAACAAAGACAGCAATACACTTAAACTCTTCTTTAGCAGAATTTGGATTGTCCATGATTGGCCCTTGTAATATTAAAAATAAATTAAAAAACCTTAATTTAACTAAGTTAAAGCATTAATTTATATTTAAAGCCCAATATTTTTTATACTTGCTTAGTTATTTATACTAAAATGTATCAATATACATATAATTTTAAAATTTATACTTGCTACTATTTTATCGCTAAACACAAATAGCGGTCGCTATTTATCGCTATTCGCTACGTAGCATATAGGTGACTCGTCGCTATTTATCGCTATTCGCTATTGACAACTATGGTTAGGCTTTGAGTTTGAAAGTGATAATGTGATATGAAATAGTTAGGATTAGATATGGGGTTTGTGCTGTTTGAATTGGTATCAAATAAGTTTCTTGAGTGTTTAGCAAGTCATAATTGCTTAAGTATTTGCGTGCAAAATGATTGACACATATCACATAATCATAATTAGTTTTTTGCAGCTCCTCTTAAAGCTATGTTTAAAATTTGCTCATTTGAACCTTAAATAATAAGATAATGAGGAGCAGGTTCGCTATATCAAGACTCTTGAAAGTAGAAACTAATTATCTTTGACTTGAAAATACATAATGCGATAATCACTTTCAGAACGCAACGTGAAACACCCCCTTAGTTGTGAGTATTCGCTGATTAGAGTTTGTGGCATATGAGATGGTGTTTTAGTTTTAGTATGCTGTTTGTTAATTGAATAGTTTGTTTATGTTGTCTACGGTATGCTACAGTACTCATTCAAGTCCTTTTGTTCCACAAGAAACAATGCTGTTTGGACGTTGAGTCAGCAAATACGTTTGACTTTATAACAAATACTAAGCTAGAAATGTTGTAGTTCTTGTTGTAACAAGATCCATACCCATTTTCACAGTTGGAAACTTGTGACTTTGACCTCAGATGTCAAAATCTTTAAATATTTTTCATCGAATATTTGAGTCACACTTCATCGTTGGTCAAAATGTGTGATGGGTCAATTTTAGAGATACAAGGATAAATAGAGATTAGATCTACAACATTACGTCCTATTTAAGTTAGTGCAATGGAATAAAGCATATGGATTCTTAGCTTCGTCACAAGAAAAACATTAGGATCCTAGATATTCAAATGATCAGGAGTTACTACACAAATTTTTAACAATTTTCGCTGAAAGGGCTTGCTTTTCTCTTACATGTTGAGCGTTTGTTGTAAACGCTTTGTGCGGTTATTTTTTTCCGCTTTTTTGTAATATACTTGTTGATCAAATAATATGATTATTGGATGAATTATAGTGACCATGCTCTGATTATCAGGTCAAGGGGCCAAAGGGTGAACAAGTTCACGATTTCCGTGACAAAACAAGCGATAAGTCAGATTTCGTGGCACATAATGAAGGCCTTTATAAATTTTGCTTCACCAATAAATCTCCGTACCATGAAACCATAGACTTTGATGTCCATTCTAGCCACTTCTATGCTGACGTTGAACATGCAAAGGATGGTAAAACATTTGCTTGCTTCTTTTCTAAATTTCATGCATAATTTTCTTACTTGGATGTCATGTACTAAAAGTACTTATTTCCCATGAGTAGTCGTTCTTGTTCACAAGACTTGCATATCTTATTAAGGGTATGTCGAAGATATGAGTAATATAGGGGAGCATCTATATTCCGGATCTGTATACCTTCGATGTTGTCTGCTTTTTAGGGTGCTGGGTTGATAACGTATTAACGATGTTTTTGCAGATCATTTTAAACCCATTTTGGAACAGATATCAAAGCTAGAGGATGCTTTATATAACATTCAATTTGAGCAGCATTGGCTCGAGGCCGAGACTGATCGACAAGCACACTGTATGATCTCTTAACTCTTCGATAGAAGTCAAAATCTAGATGAAATGATCACTGAACTTGTATCTTATTTCTATATAGTATTAGCTAAGTATAAAAGTTCTCACATCATGTACTTACATTCTCACAATCGTCTCAATCACATCCTTGACAGTTTTACAAATCTAAGGGTGTCTATGTTCTATTCACAAATAGTAACCTTCTTTGAGTTAATTGGCTTGTTAAAGTCCCTCAATTTTGCTTCTTAGTTGCATAATTGCACGAAAATGATGTGATTAATGTGGTTGTGCGAAGATAAAGCTATGTCAATAAAAGAAGATTATTGTGCATAAATAATTCATAATTATCGTACTTTTCTATTTGTTCCTTTAGTCATTTTGTACATTTCATTAAAAAATGGCTTTGTACCACCACTAAATGGCCTAGTGGTAAGGCACCTAATCTCCGTACCGTTTTACCGTTTTCATTAAAAGATGGCTTTGTGTTGTCTTTGAATCATTTTGTAACCCCTTTTTTTGTATTTTTTGTACAGAATTGACAGTTTTACATAGATTAGATCTTCTAACATATTTTATACAAAGATGTAGATATTATTGGAATAAAACTACATTTTCACTATCATAATTAACGCATCAGTTATTTATAAGTTTTCAATAATTGTGCAAAAAAGTGTTTGTGGGTCCAACCTAGCCTAGCCTGTTTTAACATGTACTAAAAAAACTCATTTAAACCAAAACTTGTTTTAATCTGTTCTGTAACCCGCAAGACCCTGTAATGTTGCCGCTTCTAATAGCATGTGTTTTACTTGCAGTAAACGAAGGAATGAGCAGTAGAGCAATGCACAAAGCACTAGTGGAATCAGCGGCTCTTATTGGTGCGAGCGTGTTGCAGGTGTACCTTCTCATACGTCTGTTTGAAAGAAAGCTTGGGATGTCTAGAGTTTGATGTATGATCGATTGTGGGATGTTTAACATCCTTTAGCTTGTTAGACCCTTTATTATGAGAGCTAAATATACACCAAATTTGCACTTGAAAGTGTAACTTAAAAGAGGATGGATATAATATTTGTTACAATGGTTCACTTTACTATACCTCCTGTTGTTTCCCTCTATTTGACTCTCTATCTGACTTTTCTAAGTTTTTAACTCATATCATATCGCATATTCCATGTGTAGAAACCTTGTTACTGTATTTTAGAGCCCAGATAGATATTTCTGTAACTTTTTTGAACAATTTGATCAGTGCTATCTTTTATATGACAGAGCCGAAGTCGTTAGATTTCTGGAAATCTGTTATGATCTGATGTAACAAAAATGATTTTCGCAAGTAAATGCAGATGACGTGAAAGCATTCAGTTATAACTTGTTTTGACTTTCATCGAGCATTCAGTTTGAGGTCTTTTTTAGTGTGTGGGTGGAGCTGAACAATAAAGATTCGAAATTTTCTAGGCACTAACAAATATTTATCTAATCAAAACTTCAAACAAAAAAATTGAATAAAAAACAACAATCTATCGTAAGTAACTTGCCTTATTACAATCGATAGTTAAATTTCAACTCTAGTGATTGTTATCAGTAACCACTTTCAAGATGCGCTATAAGACGGCACCCCGTTAGTTTGTTGTTGCTCTGAAGTTTCTTACTTCTGACTAATATTTGTACAATTACAATAAAGAAATGATTAGTTTTCCATCAAGGAAAATGATGGTTCACCGACGCCTTTAATCTCTGTTAAGTAGCACGACTGAAATACGGCTAGCAGTGACAAAGCACATACCCTACCAAAAGTCACGCGGTTGCTGTTGCATTATAATATTTAACGATCCTAAGCGAAAAAAGAAAACCCAAGTATTTAAGTATGTACACTGTCGAAACAACTAACCATTTATAGTTAATTACTTATCTACTTTTTATGCCCATTTTGCCCTTTTGAGCGCTTAAAAGCTTCTGCAGTTCCATTCTTATTTTCTTTCCTTCGTTTCAACAAGCCATTGCTAAAAGAACCAGCTCCAGCAGTTTTCACTGTTATTTCATCATACCATCGAACGTTTGTGACAATGGCACGAACTACAACCTCACTTTGTGGCTCTGTAATTACGTTTCTCTCGATAACTGAATTCTGCCCACAACATGAACCATTTATAGCCTTCGCTTTCAGTTTTTGGAAAACATGGTCTTGATCACGCTTCAAATTGCCTCTTGATTCCTGCATATGAGCCAATGCCACAAATCATTTCACTATAAACCTTAATGTGAAACATATAACAATAACCGGAAATTTGGTGGATAAGGACATAAGGTAAAAGTTAGGGTTGAACAGGTAATTTCTTAATGCATGTCAAAACGGAGTCAGATTGGGTTATGTTCCCTTTTATAAACATTATATCAGGGGGAAAAAAAAAGGTTATAGAAAAAGCTTCGTTTTTGAGAGTCGATTTATAAAGGGTTTTTGGTTACAAAAAGACTAAAGCGGACACAGACCCATCTTTTAACGATTACCGTGTATAAAAAAGTACGACTAAATTTTAAAACGGGACAAATGAAAAATTAGTTTGGTACTTAATGCAAATAACCCTCACAGTTTATGTGTTAGAAACTAACATAAACCTAAATCAGCCCATTAGTAAGCAAATTCAACCCGTTTAACCCATTTGACTCAACTGGGACAAATCACAACCCAAATCGGCTCATTAATAAGCAAATGGCAATATTGCCGCCTTTGAAGAGTATTCTGAGTCATTAAGTTCACTAATAAAATATGCCTGAGACAAAAGTTGCAATCCTCATCGGATGAAAAGGGTAATAAATAAAATAGCATACATATACAATAATGAATAATGAAATGAAGGAATTCANCTTTATAAATTTTGTTTCACCAATAAATCTCCGTACCATGAAACCATAGACTTTGATGTCCATTCTAGCCACTTCTACGCTGACGTTGAACATGCAAAGGATGGTAAGACATTTGCTTGCTTCTTTTCTAAATTTCATGCATAATTTTATTACTTGGATGTCATGTACTAGTAAAATTACCTATTTCCCATGAGTAATCATTCTTGTCCACAAGACTTGCATATCTTATTAAGGGTATGTCGAAGATATGAGTAATATATGGGGAGCATCTATATTCCGGATCTGTATACCTTCGATGTTGTCTGCTTTTTAGGGTGCTTGGTTGTTAACGTATTAATGATGTTTTTGCAGATCATTTTAAACCCATTTTGGAACAGATATCAAAGCTAGAGGATGCTTTATATAACATTCAATTCGAACAGCATTGGCTCGAGGCCGAGACTGATCGACAAGCACACTGTATGATCTCTTAACTCTTCGATAGAATTCAAAATCTAGATGAAATGATCACTGAACTTGTATTATATTTCTATATATTAGCTAAGTATAAAAGTTCTCAGATTATGTACTTACATTCTCACAATCGTCTCAATCACATCATATTCATCGTGTAGAAATGACAGTTTTACAAATCCAAGGGTGTCTATGTTCTTATTCACAAATAGTAACCTTCTTTGAGTTGACTTGTTAAAGTCCCTCACTTTCGATTCTTGGTTGCATAATTGCACGAAAATGATGTGATTAATGTGGTTGTGAGAAGATAAAGCTATGTCAATAAAAGAAGATTATTGTGCATAAATAATTCATAATTATCGTAACTTTCTATTTGTTCCTTTAGTCATTTTGTACATTTCATTAAAAAATGGCTTTGTACCACCACTAAATGGCCTAGTGGTAAGGCACCTAATCTCCGTACCGTTTTACCGTTTTCATTAAAAGATGGTTTTGTGTTCTCTCTGAATCATTTTGTAACCCCTTTTTTTGTATAGAATTGACAATTTTACATAGATTAGATCTTCTAACATATTTTATACAAAGATTTAGATTACTATTGGAATAAAACTACATTTTCACTGTCACAATTAACGCCTCAGTTATTTATAAGTTTTCAATAATTGTGCAAAAAAGTGTTTGCGGGTCCACCTAGCCTAGTCAGTTTTAACCTGTACTAAAAAAACTCATTTAAACCAAAACTTGTTTTAATCTGTTCCGAACCCGCCAGACCCTGTCATGTTGCCAATTCTAATAGCATATGTTTTATTTGCAGTAAATGAAGGAATGAGCAGTAGAGCAATGCATAAAGCACTAGTGGAATCAGCAGCTCTTATTGGTGCGAGCGTGTTGCAGGTGTACCTTCTCATACGTCTGTTTGAAAGAAAGCTTGGGATGTCTAGAGTTTGATGTATGATCGATTGTGGAATGTTTAACTCCCTTTAGCTTGTTAGACCCTTTATTATGAGAGCTAAATATACACCAAATTTGCACTTGAAAGTGTAACTTAAAAGAGGGTGGATATAATTTATGTTATAATGATTCACTTTACAAATCCTCGTCTTGTTTCCCTCTATTTAATATTTATCTCACTTTTTTAAGTCTTAACTCGTATCATATCGCATATTCCATGTGTAGAAACTAGAAACCTTGTTACTGTATTTTAGAGCCCGATACTGTAACTTTTTTTTTTTTTTTTTTAAACAATTTGATTCGTGCTATCTTTTATATACCAGAGCTGAAATCGTTAGATTTCTGGAAATCTGTTATGATCTGAAGTAACAAAAATGATTTTCGCAAGTAAATGCAGAGGACTTAAAAGCATTCAGTTATAACTTGAGTTTTAGACTTTCATCGAGCATTCAGTCTGAGGTCTTGTGTGTGGGTGGAGCTGAACAATAAAGATTTGAAATTTTCTAGGCGCTAACAAATATATATATAATCACAACTTCAAACAAAAAAATTGAATAAAAAATGACAATCTATCGTAACTTGCCTTATTACAATCGATAGTTAAATCATTCAACTCTAGTGATTGATATCAGTAACCACTTTCAAGATGCGCTATAAGACGGCACCCCATTAGTTTGTTGTTGCTTTGAAGTTTCTTACTTCTGACTAATATTTGTACAATTACAATAAAGAAATGATTAGTTTTCCATCAAGGAAAAATGATGGTTCACCGACGCCTTTAATCTCTGTTAAGTAGTACGACTGAAATACGGCTAGCAGTGACAAACCACAGACCCTACCAAAAGTCACGCGGTTGCTGTTGCATTATAATATTTAACGATCCTAAGCGAAAAAAGAAAACCCAAGTATTTGAGTATGTACACTGTCGAAACAACTAACCATTTATAGTTAATTACTTATCTACTTTTTATGCCCATTTTGCCCTTTTGAGCGCTTAAAAGCTTCTGCAGTTCCATTCTTATTTTCTTTCCTTCGTTTCAACAAGCCATTGCTAAAAGAACCAGCTCCAGCAGTTTTCACTGTTATTTCATCATACCATCGAACGTTTGTGACAATGGCACGAACTACAACCTCACTTTGTGGCTCTGTAATTACGTTTCTCTCGATAACTGAATTCTGCCCACAACATGAACCATTTATAGCCTTCGCTTTCAGTTTTTGGAAAACATGGTCTTGATCACGCTTCAAATTGTCTCTTGATTCCTGCATATGAGCCAATGCCACAAATCATTTCACTATAAACCTTAATTTTACACAATGAGAAACATATAATAATAACTGGAAATTTGGTGGATAAGGACATAAGGTAAAAGTTCGGGTTGAACAGGTAATTTCCTAATGCATGTCAAAACGGAGTCAGATTGGGTTATGTTCCATTTTATAAATATTATATCAGAAAAGCAAAGTTACAGAAAAAACTTCGTTTTTGAGAGTCGATTTATAAAGGGTTTTTGGTTACAAAAAGACTAAAACGGACACAGACTCATCTTTCAACGATTACCGTGTACAAAAAAGTACAATGACTAGAATTTTAAAGCGGGACAAATGAAAATGCAAATAACCCTCACCGTTTATGTGTTAGAAACTAATAAAAACCTAAATCAGCCCATTATTAAGCAAATTCAACCCGTTTAGCCCATTTAACTCAGTTGGGACAAATCACAACCCAAATCGGCCCATTAATAAGCAAATGGACAATATTGCCGCCTTTGAAGAGTATTCTGAGTCACTTAGTTCATAAAAAAATGTGCCTGAGACAAAAGTTGCAATCCTCATCGGATGAAAAGGGTAATAAATGAAATAGCATAAATATACAATAATGGATAATGAAATGAAGGAATTCATACGTGAAAATCAATAGGGATCTTAATTTGGCCATATGCACAACCACAACCCTCGCTGAAGTTAACTTTCAGGATAACATCAAATGGTTTGATATTCCAAACGGTTCTCCTGAAATTCAACAAGTATAAACATGAATGTGTTAAGAGTTTTCACATTTGACCCAATAGAGATACTATATAACCCAAATGAGTTGAAATTACTACCTCTTATGAGACCATAAGACAGATAAAAACGCAAAATAGTGTTAACATTCAGGAATTTAGACTTGAGTTAAACATATAGCAACATTTTACCATATTCTAATGTAATCATATACTGCTAACACAAATGTCTAAATATTTTACCTTTTAAGCTGAAAAGGGTGCTTATCTAGAACAACCTCTTTCATACTCTGGTCTGAAAAGAACACCTAAATGCAAAGTTCATGATCACAGGTCAGAGAAACAAGATACGTCCATAAATACAATGCTAAAGGTTTAAACGGGTCAGCAATTTGTTAACGAGTTGCAAATAACTAATGTGTTAATTATTATGTTAACGAAAACAATATTATTAAGATAATATTATAATTTTTTAGTAAAACCAATTTCAGGAAGATGTGTGTATTAAAAATAGATTTTGGGCGACTTTCAACCAGTTCATCTTATTCCCCTCATTTGAGATGAAACCACACCCAAATCACCCCACTTATAAGTATCTGGGTCAAAATAGTCACCCCTAGACAAATAGCATTATTATGCTTGGTTAGAATCGATATAATTTTCAAGATTGACTCAAACCTCCACAGACTTGATGAACGGGATGTGAGCCTTTTTATCATGTGCACTTGCTAGCCGAAGTGTCCAGTTGACAAATTTCTTATCTGCAATACAAACTATCATATATGAGAATAGGATGTAAAGACCATAGGCTTTTTACTATAGCATGCAAACACTATTTGTCCTTCTAAGTTTTTCCAGAAACAATTAATGCGCTATTTATGATTACAAAAACAACACTACAAATTTTTTAATCAAAGTCATTGAAGTAAACAACTTGTATGCGCTAATTTAGACTTTGGGTAACTTTCAACCCATTTGACCCCGTTCTCCTTTAGCTCAATTTTTTGATTCGGCCCATCTGACTTATTTAAGATAAACACAACCCAAATCGACCCATTTATAAAGTAAATGAGTCAATATTGCAGGCTCTAATTAATCTAAACATGTAATGTAACTTTTTTTCACAGAAAAAAGAAAATCAAGGAAAACAACCTGAACTCAATGCTTGAGCAAAAATGGTCTGTAGAAGATCTATTCTGACAAATGGACGAATACGCATATTGAGCAAGTCCATGACTCCAGCAATCACCTGTACCGATTGATAATTCATCAGTAAAAGATGTAATCACATTGAAACAAGTAGAATATAGGTGTCACAGTGTACTCATATAGGATGACGTTCAAAATCAACTATAAGACTGATATAGCAGGAAGCTAATTTTATAATGATTCTTATTGTTATTTCATACTGCACCTTGTCTACGAATCCATGGATGACCAAACTTGCTTTCTTGTCTTTTGGAGTTTGCTGTGAAAATTTGAGAAAATAAGGGGAAATGAATACACGAGATGCAAAGATAAATTATGCAACTATTTAACAATGTGGAAAGAATGAATACCTGAAGATTTACAATGACAAACTTGCCACCACTGCTGAGACACTTCAGAGGCAAATTGCATGCAGGAGTTATCTGTAAACTGCAAAAAGTAGATATTACCAATATATCGTCGCTCCTAAACAAGAAGCAGAAAGACATCTGATTACCTCGTTCCCAAACATAATACAACATCAGCCATTTCACAGTGCACCTCTGCTGGATTCATCTCTTCTATGGGCAATGCATCCTGTAAGAACGGCTTTAGCCTTAGGATGATGATTATAACACGAACCCTATTCATAACTAAATCAAAAGAGAATCATATTCCTTTTTTGTATCACAATTGTATCAGCTGATTATAGTTTTGCACATTAAATCTAGTAACATTAATATAAACCAAAACAAATGTTTCATATAGCAATTCCGGCAAAACAGTAATAAGTTCACACTCGTATAGGAAGCAAATAAGATGTTCCATTGATTGCTCCAAGAAAAGACAGTTGACGGAAAAAATATACTTGTTTTTTCAAGTTTGGGTTCAGTTGAGGAATAAATAATACCTCCCAATCAAGAACTGTGTCCTTAAGTTTAACAGTACAATCTGCATTGGAACACTTCCGTGAAGTCTCCTTCAGTCCAACAGATTCAACCTCAAAGTCTCGAAAGTACCTTTTAGGTCAAAATAATAAAATGGCTTCTGAGAAATCGATTTCCAACAAGATTTATGAAGAATGCACAAGTTTTTAAAAAGAACTAAAACATTTTAACCAAGTAATCTTACTTGATACAGAGTTTCAAGTTTATAATGGAAACTAAAAATGAGTTGGCCAAACCAATTAAAGACATGGAAACCAAGCAAAAAGTGTGCTAGCTGTTAGGATGAACACTTACTCAGTACCACAGGAAGTGCATCTTTCCATGAAGGAATTTCCGTGCAATTCCGACAGCTTGTCTCTTGGAATTCCAGATCGAAGATGTAGGCCATCAATGTTCTGCAATATATCAGCATTAAGGTTAAAGTTAGAAAGCTTGATAACATCTGGTTTGTCAGATTGGATGATGTTATAGTCAATTAGTCATAATAGAGCATATGATTATATATTATCGCAGCCGTTTCTTCTTACATAAGTACTTTGCGTTATGAATAGACATACTGAGTACATATAAATGGCAGTAGATTAGATTGTCTTTAAAGAGGTAATTAGTGGATGCATACTTGACTAATAACGAATTTAAGGATGCCAGCTCTCTCAAGTTCAACCAAAGCCATATGGGTCATGCTTGGCATTGCACGATGAAACGGGAGTGATGCTTCTGGCAAGGCACTGCCTTCTCGCTGCATATCAAAACAACGGCAGCTGTCAATAACTTAACATAATCTCCTGATAATTCAATCGAGATTTCCAACATAGACGACAATGGCAAGTGTCAGAGAATGTTCTGTATTGATAAATCAGAATTCAGGTCCAACTCTTTGCACCACATGGAAACTGCTTGGTGACGAAATGATAAGCTTATATTGTGGTCTTCAAATTGCATACTAGGCACAAGCGTGCATTAACAACTTTAAAGGAATAACGATTCGCAACCATAAAACAAAATTAGAAGTTTTTATATAAGCATATTTGAGCAGCCCCCCATCACATTCGCCATTCATATGCTCTTGAAAAGAAAAGGGCACTGAATTCATTCTTATTTACACTTTTACAGTATGCTACATTTATTTGGTCATATTCCTTGTAACTTAAGGCCGAGTGATAAAAGGTTTACGAGACTGTTTGTTCAAAGCCCGTTATGGATTAGTATTGTAAAGTACTGAACCCATTTACAACCTGTTTACACATCATGTAACCATGTATGATGTCTTAGAATACCTGTAGAGTCCAGATTCCTGTGGGGCCACGAAAATCAGGTATGCCGCAGGAAGTTGATATTCCAGCTCCAGTAAACACAACTAGATGCTTACTCTGCAAGTAACATAAAAATGAAGTAATACTTTAGTTCAGACAGCCTAACAGAAAGCTTATACCCTGTGAATGAAACAGATGTCATGGGAACAAACCTTCCGAATCATCCTGGTGAGCCGTTCAATCTGCAAATACAGTAAAGCAAATATGTAAATGAGATAGCAGGCATATAATATTATCACTTCAGAAACCGTACACAGCAATCACAGTTCATTACATGTACCTAACCAGTGCTCTATAATGCCCAAATTCCCTGTTAGTATGAATTTTGTTCTGCTAAATCCTAAGTTCCAATACATAAGGAACTTTTCATTTCTTATTTCTTGTCTATATAAATGCTCCATACCAGTAGTGGTCTAGTTGATGCCATAACATCGACCAGGTAACGCATTATCCTAACTAATAGAAATCACGAAATCCCCTTACAATATAGTTGGTACATATGCAGTACCAAAAGAACGTGCTGTTTGCGTAGCAGAACATGTATGGTGTTTGGTTTGAGAGATTGGATTTGGTAGTGCTTAAGTATGTTTGGTTTAAGGGTATATGTTATAACGAATGGGGCTGCTACCCATAAAATTGTGCATCCAAACACCCCAATCTTTCGCTTACGTTAACCATAATTCCAATCCTGGTTTTAGCCATAAAACTTCAGGTATTAATCAATCCCTACCAAATCAGCATTTTCCGACCCTAATTTTGAAGTGCATTCAGTTCAAACAACCATGATCCCTAAAATTTTCCATTTCATTTAAACTCAATCAAAACACCAATGCATAACTCGCTGTATTTAGACTTTAGTAACCCTACTCAGACCATTAAATCAACGCAGACTGAACTGAAACTCTTATGCATACAGAAATCATAACCTTCTCTAATAATCAACTTTCAATAAAGTCCGCACCTAAGCGTACCAAACTAAGTTTTATCAATCCCCTAATGATATCAAATATTTAAACCTATAAGAAGCATAAAGTGCAATGACCCCTAAACGACTACAGTCGAATCAAACTCGATAATCGAAACAGCAATGCAGAACCAACTATTCAAACCCTTCACAAACCCTAACCTTAAACAACAAAAAACAATGCAGACCAAAAATAACATGACAGCACAATAACATAAGCAACTATAATCAATAACTAAAAAAATCAATAGGGTCATAATTAATAATGAAAAAATAGACCTTGTCTTGTAAGATATTTGGTGGATCAAAAAGTTCAGTCATGCCAACATTCCCAACATCCTCAATGTATGACAGTTTATTTGCATAACCCAAAGACATGTTGCTTGATCCAATCTTAAATAACTACGATGAATTGTTTGCAGACTTTGTTTTATGGGCGGTTTTATTTTTTTCTAGTCTACAGGAGTCCCCCCAAATGTTAACCTGGGAAAAAAAAAATGTGTGCTTTTTATAGATACTAGCACCCCACTTATTCTGGGGAGAGATATTTATTCTGCCATCTGTTTTATCTAACAGGCTTTGTGGAAACACTGAGACATGACTCGAGACTGATACGAAAATAAATAAACTTAAGTTTGGGTCCGATCGACTCGCTCAACTTATTTATTAAACAGGTCGTGCTTGGGTTGGAAATGGGTTTAATGGGTCAACGCGTGAACGAGGTTAAATTGTTGTTATTATAAAAGAAAGATCATGTATCTGGTTGGATTTGTTTATTAAACACGTCGTGTTTGAGTTGAAAAGGGGTTTAGGTTTGAATGCGTTTTGGTGTTTGTTCGACTCGTTTATTAAACATGTGGTGTTTGGGTTGACTCGTTAACAAGTTTAAGTTGTTATTGTAAAATAAATATTAACTTGTATTTGGTTGGATTGGTTAAATGGATCACGCCACTGGTTAAATGGGTCCGACCTAAAACATGTTTTGCATATTAAACCCGTGTAACATGTTTAACCCCATTGCAATTTGCTAAATGACATGTTTGGTTTATGTGTAAACATGTTACGGTTGACGATGTTGACTCAATTAATCATGCTCAAGTTCTCTCACCCGCCAACTTGATTCGGGCACAACTCTAAGTAACACCCCTATAATTATCTCTACTCTTTAGTGAAGGGTACCAATTTAGTAATATTTCTCTTTAAGAGGATTAGAAAAGAATTACGAGTATATGGCATAGATTAAAACTCTTCATTCAAAGGGTTTTATAATAAAAGACCAAATACTTTGTAATGTATACGGCATATACTTTGACCCAATCCACATTGACTTGTTGCTTTTGACCATGACTTCTAATTAGAGGGCACGCTCCAATAGACCTATGGCATGTTATTGGTGTCAATTTGCACTTATGACGCCGCCATCCATGTTATGCAGCACCACGGTTGGCACGTTATACGTGCATCGCCATTTCAATGGCGACCATTTGTGTGTGTGTGTGAGTAAATGAGGTTTTTTGTGACGATGACTTAAAAAGTTACGTGGTGGGATGTATAACGCACCCTATAACACAACTGCACCTAGCTCTCTTTGCAATAGCAACAAACACAAGAAATACATGTAAGTTTGTAATGATTTGATTTTGAAAAACATTCAGTCACTAATATGCAGCTCATTGTTTGATGATCGACAACAAAACGCAAACCCAAACACAATTTTAGTTATACCTATGTAAAAATACATATGGGTACTCCACATCACCTAAACAACTTCAGAATCCAATGCTGAACAGCCATTTAGTTGCTCTTTACATTTTTTTATATAGTTTCCAATCATTTCATGAGTGCCAATAATTGATGTAAACAAGTTTTCACGACTATTTCTTAAATGACGGTAGTTTCCATCCCATAGACGTCGGTTGAAACACCAAAAACTTGTCGAGTTGTTTACTTCGTGACTCGTGAGCACGACGCGCTTAGAGAGTTTATGCTGTTTTGTAATGGTTTGTCATCATTACATTATCTCGTTATCAGTTATATAGTGTCACTTACAACTTGGTTTGGGTAGATATATATCACTTTCGGATATGGTTGATTCAACATACATTCATATATAAAAGTCATTTAAGTTTCTTCTTGTTGAGCATTACGTTACTTTTTAGTTAAACAAATGAAAGCCTTGTTGTTTGTGTATTCATTTCTTTAGCCTTTGTTCAAGTTTATATAAAAGTTACCGATTTTTGCCAACAATACCACAATTGAGTTTACAATTGATTTTGACCCATTTAGTTGGGTCATTAATGGGTCGAAATAAGCAAAAAAGTAAAATAAAATGGGCAAAAAAGTAAAATAAAATGGGCAGGGCCGTCCCATGAATTTATGAAATTTTTGAGGGCCTTGGACGAAATTAAATAATGAGGCCTTTCGATAAGGAATGCTATATAAAAGTGTCACCATTTATAAGTTATAATGCAATTAGTTGGCTAAATTTTCCAACATATTACTCATTTAAGATACTTTCTCATCTAAATACTTTTTTCTTTATGAAAAATATGTGTACACATGCATATAATTATTAACGGGACAAATTTTGAGCCCCTTAAAAATTTTGGGGCCCTATGCGATCGCTCACCTTGCACACCCTCAAAGCCGGCCCTGAAAATGGGGCTTATGAAAGAAGGAGTATAACCATTACTTATTAGCCAGTGTTTGGATATGAGGGTAAAAAGTACTTTTAGTTCCATCTTAAATAAGCACTTTGAAATAAGCCCAGCTTATTAAAAACTACTTTTATTTACCTCTACGATAACATGTCACCACTACCACTGTGGGTAGCCTTAGGAAGTATAGCGATTAGATTTCTTTAAATTTACATGATGAAGAAAATTGTTTATATATTTTTAATTGCGGGTAAAAAAAAAAAAAAAAAAAAACGATAGCAACTCACAAGTAACATACTAACATGTGTTGCAATGATGAACAACAGTCGTATATCCACGTAAGCGGTTCATAGATTTCCACGTCAGCAAAGCTATAGACTGTTGTACGTTAATGTACTTAAACTTGTACTCTACTGAAACCTTTTAAAACAACGATACATAGTTTTTGACTTTTTGTAACCATAGGAGTATATTAATTTCGGGATGCAATAACCACACCCTCCCTACTATTGGGGGTCCACCTATTTTGGTCAAACAGTACAACCCGTGAAGTATACCGTACAACCGGAAGAAGCATCAATTATAGGGAGGGTGTGGCTTAGGGAGGGTGTGGCTAACTCACCCCTTAATTTCTATCACTGTGATTTTTAAGGATCATTTTTACAGGTACACGTTACCTTTTTTTTTCAGTGTTATACATTTATACATGATCATGTGTATGTGATGAAATGATTAATATCTGTTTCTGTTGCATATGATTATGATTTTAAGGGTTTTTATTTTTAATTTTTAATTTTTATTTTAGTATTCATGATTCTTTAGAGGGGCTTATGAGCTTATCTATTTCCGGGCTTATATCAGCTTAGGGTAATTATCCGAAAATGTATTTAACTGTCACTTTTTTGAGTTTTGTGTAGCCAACTTTTTTTTTTAGCTAAACTTTTGAATTTCGGCGTTTGTATGTGTTTTGTGACTATTTTCCCTTGCGTTTTTTTAACCAATTTTTTTAACCAACTTATTAACAGCGAATAGTAAATTGGGCATTACATATGAACAAAACACATACAAAGGTAGAAATTCAAAAGTTTAGGCATACAATAGCAAAAAATAAAGTTGACTATACAACACTCAAAAAAGTTTCAAGTTAAATACATTTTTAGGTTATTATCACTATAAAATATAAACATTACTTATTAGCCATAGTGCTTGAATATGAGGGTAAAAAGTACTTTCAGTTTCATCTTAAATAAGCACTTTGAAATAAGCCCAGCTTATTAAAAACTACTGTAGTACTTTATTTACCCCTAAGATGAGCAGAAGCAATTTGTTTCATCCAAACTCCTGATTTGATTAAAGCTAAGCAATCCCAAACACCCTCTTACTCTAAAATAAGTAAACATTTTAGGACAAACAGTCCCAAACACCTTTAAAACTGGTTTCTAGTTATTGGCGTTTTGATATGACATATGCACAGTTTTGAAAATTGTTTGCTTATCTGATTACATAGAAAGAGATAAGCTGCATTGTATAGCGTAGTTTGGAGTTGGTAACTCTAAACTGATTACTGCATCTGCAATCACAAACGCTGCACAAATATCTCCTTGAACATTAACTTATATTTACTTGCCAATTAGCTAGGCACTATAACCTTAGTTGTTTGTGATTCAAATTTAGAATGCACCTCATTATTTATCTACCTTTATATGTGGACCAACTGAATGTTATATTTATATGGTTACCTTATTGTTCAATAGCCCTTGGATTAAACCGGCAATTTTACGTCAAGGGTTGTAAGATGGACCAACTGACAATTTATTAAATATGAGGCCTGTTAGTATGAATTTTGTTCTGCTAAATCCTAAGTTCCAATACATAAGGAACTTTTCATTTCTTATTTCTTGTCTATATAAATGCTCCATACCAGTAGTGGTCTAGTTGATGCCATAACATCGACCAGGTAACGCATTATCCTAACTAATAGAAATCACGAAATCCCCTTACAATATAGTTGGTATATATGCAGTACCAAAAGAACGTGCTGTTTGCGTAGCAGAACATGTATGGTGTTTGGTTTGAGAGATTGGATTTGGTAGTGCTTAAGTATGTTTGGTTTAAGGGTATATGTTATAACGAATGGGGCTGCTACCCATAAAATTGTGCATCCAAACACCCCAATCTTTCGCTTACGTTAACCATAATTCCAATCCTGGTTTTAGCCATAAAACTTCAGGTATTAATCAATCCCTACCAAATCAGCATTTTCCGACCCTAATTTTGAAGTGCATTCAGTTCAAACAACCATGATCCCTAAAATTTTACATTCCATTTAAACTCAATCACCAAAACACCAATGCATAACTCACTATAATTAAACCTTAGTAACCCTACTCAGACCATTAAATCAACGCAGACTGAACTCAAACTCTTATGCTAACAGAAATTATAAAGTCCGAACCTAAGCGCACCAAACTAAGGTTTATCAATCCCCTAATGAATCGTCTTTATCGGACACTACCTATAAGAAGCATAAGTACAATGATCCCTAAATGACTACAGTCGAATCAAACTCGATAATCGAAACACCAATGCAGAACCAACTATTCAAACCCTTCACAAACCCTAACCTTAAACAACAAAAAACAATGCAGACCAAAAATAACATGACAGCACAATAACCTAAGCAACTATAATCAATAACTAAAAAAAATCAATAGGGTCATAATTAATAATGAAAAAATAGACCTTGTCTTGTAAGATATTTGGTGGATCAAAAAGTTCAGTCATGCCAACATTCCCAACATCTTCAATGTATGACAGCTTATTTGCATAACCCAAAGACATGTTGCTTGATCCAATCTTAAATAACTAATTCTAGAAGATGAATTGTTTGCAGACTTTGTTTATGGGCGGTTTTCTTTTTTCTAGTCTACAGGAGTCCCCCCAAATGTTAAACCTGGGGAAAAAAAAATATGTGCTTTTTATAGATACTAGCACCCCACTTATTCTGGGGAGAGATATTTATTCTGCCATCTGTTTTATCTAACAGGCTTTGTGGAAAAGGGTACGAGACATGACTCGAGACTGATACGAAAATAAATAAACTTAAGTTTGGGTGCGGTTGCTCCGATTGACTCGCTCAACTTGTTTATTAAACAGGTCGTGTTTGGGTTGAAAATGGATTTAATGGGTCGACGCGTGAACAAGATTAAATTGTTGTTATTATAAAATGAAGATCATGTATTTGGTTGGATCGGTTTAATTCCAACTTATAGAGATAAATTGGGTGTGTTTCGGACTGGTATTCATAATTTTGAATGCAAACACGTTTATGATATCCGCCTCATTTTGGTGTTTGTTCGAGTAGACTCACTTAACTTGTTTATTAAAGCCGTTCTACAAAAAAATAATAATAAAAGTAGTAACTTGTGTATTAAACATGTGGTGTTTGGGTTGAAAGTGGGTTAAATGCATCGACTCGTCAACATGTTTATGTTGTTATTGTAGAATAAACATTAATTTGTATTTGGTTGGATTGGTGAAATGGATCACACCGTCAACTTGTTTAGATAAATTGATTAAATGAGTCAGACTTAAACATGTTGTGCATATTAACACCCACCCACCCAATGTAACATGCTTAACCCCATTGCAATTTGCTAAATGAGACATGTTTGATTTATGTGTAAACATGTTAGGTTGACGATGTTGACTCGATTAATCATGCTCAAGTTCTCTCACCCGCCAACTTGATTCGGGCACAACTCTAAGTAACACCCCTATAATTATCTCTACTCTTTAGTGAAGGGTACCAATTTAGCAATATTTCTCTTTAAGAGGATTAGAAAAGAACTACGAGTATATGGCATAGATTAAAACTCTTCATTCAAAGGGTTTTATAATAAAAGACCAAATACTTTGTAATGTATACGGCATATACATATTTGACCCAATCCACATTGACTTGTTGCTTTTGACCATGACTTTAAACTAATTATAAGGCACGCTCCAATAGACTTATGGCATGTTATTGGTGTCAATTTGCACTTATGGCGCCGCCATCCGTGTTATGCAGCACCAGGGTTGGCAAGTTATACGTGCATCGCCATTTCAATGGCGGCCATTTGTGTGTGTGTGTGACTGAATGGGGTTTTTTGTGACGATGACTTAAAAACTTACGTGGTGGGATGTATAACGCACCCTATAACACAACTGCACCTAGCTCTCTTTGCAATAGCAACAAACACAAGAAACACATGTAAGTTTGTAATGATTTGATTTTGAAAAACATTCAGTCACTCATATGCAGCTCATTGTTTGATGATCGACAACAAAACGCAAACCCAAACACAATTTTAGTTATACCCATGTAAAAATACATATGGGTACTCCACATCACCTAAACAACTTCAGAATCCAATGCTGAACAGCCATTTAGTTGCTCTTTACATTTTTTTATATAGTTTCCAATCAGTTCATGAGTGTCAATAATTGATGTAAACAAGTTTTCACGACTATTTCTTAAATGACGGTAGTTTCCATCCCATAGACATCGGTTGAAACACCAAAAACTTGTCGAGTTGTTTACTTCGTGACTCGTGAGCACGACGCGCTTAGAGAGTTTATGCTGTTTTGTAATGGTTTATCATCATTACATTATCTCGTTATCAGTTATATAGTGTCACTTACAACTTGGTTTGGGTAGATATATATCACTTTCGGATATGGTTGATTCAACATACATTCATATATAAAAGTCATTTAAGTTTCTTCTTGTTGAGCATTACGTTACTTTTTAGTTAACAAATGAAAGCCTTGTTGTTTGTGTATTCATTTCTTCAGCCTTTGTTCAAGTTTATATAAAAGTTACCAATTTTTACCAACAATTATAAAATGAAAGCTGTGACCACAATTGAGTCTACAATTGATTTTGACCCATTTAGTTGGGTCATTAATGGGTCGAAATGATCCAAACCAATAACATGCCAGTCATAGCTATTGATATATGGGATTCCATGATTTTCATCTTAGGTTACATTTAATGGCCACTTCCCATTTATCTTCACGTCAGTTGCCACACCAGCTTTCAAACACACCATCTTACATTCACTTTTGCATTAGTGGTCATCATCTAACAGAATACATAAAAATACATCACTTATATAAACATACACCACAATATACCTTACACACACTCACAAACCAAAAATAAAATACAACAACAACAACAACAAACCCAATCCCGCCAGGGCAGGGTATGAGGGAGGTAGAATGTAGACAGATCCTACCCCTACCCAGGATAAACCCGGTAATAGGAGACTGCTTCCAACGAGACCTCCGGCAAGTGCAGGTGTGCGAGTGAGAGCGAAAGTAAAAGACAACAAGCAGGCAAAACACGCGAACAGAGCAAAGCAAGCAAACCAACGGAAGCGCACAAAGCAGAGCAAAACAACGCGAGGGGCCTAAAGCTGAGGCAAAGCAAAGAAGAGGCACCGAAAAAAGGAAAGCAACGCACGGGGCCTAAAACAAGGAAAGCAACGCACGGGGCCTAAAACTAAGGCAAAGCACCTAGACCACTATGCGCCCAAACAACCTAAACCCACTAAAACACCTAGCCGGAACTACCCGCCGATCCTAATTCTATCTCTCCACGCCTTCCTATCTGAGGTCATGTCCTCGGACAAGAGAAGCTCCTTCATGTCGAGCTTAAGTCTATCCTCCCATCTGAGTTTGGGTCTACCCCTTCTTCTCACGCCATCGACAACTAGGGCTTCAACTCTTCTAACTGGCGCTGATTGTAGCCTCCTCTTGACATGACCGAACCACCTCAACCTACCTTCCCTCATCTTCGAGATAATGTTCTCTACTTCGAGTTCTGCTCTGAAGACTCTGTTCGGGATCATGTCACGCAAGGTTTTACCACACGTCCATCTAAGCATTCTCAGTTCTGCCACTTCTACCATGTTAGCCAGGGCCTTGGTGATGGGCCAACACTCAGACCCGTACAACATAGCTGGTCTAATCGCCACCTTATAGAATTTTCCCTTTAACTTTGATGGGACTTTCCTGTCACAAAGGACTCCCGACGTCGCCCTCCATCTCGCCCAACCTGCTCTAATTCGGTGGGTTACGTCCTCATCAATCCTCCCTGATTTGTGAATAATCGAACCCAGATATCTAAACGACTCCTTGGGTGGCAGGATCTTGTCACCGATACGAATATCAATTTCTTCGTGGTGGCCTGTCTCGATCCTCCCAAAGTACCAAAAATAAAATAACTATGGAAAAACCCCATTTTCCTTGTTTTTTGTTAGGTGGTGCAGACCACCTAAACGAGTCCATTTGCTCTCCTTCGTGCGCCAAGAATTATGGCCGTCATGACCTTCACGTGTGAAGCAAGTGCTTCATGTGTGGTGTGAAGCCACTATAACATGCAGTCTTAAAGAATCTCTAATGCATTAAACCTTTGAGGGTGTATAACACAACTTTAACATCGGCCTGAAAACCTGCAATAGCATAGATTAGATGATACTAAAGGAAAGATAGATATATGACTCAAACTTATCATTCTATAATCGAAAGACTGAGTGTCCGTACTATTTTTATGATTTTATCATTTTTACTTTATGTGTTTATGATTTTTCAAGGTTGAGGGATTTCCTTTCAAATGAAACTAAAATGTTCACATAGTAAATGATCGTACATGAACTGTTATAAGTTCAAAGTATATATAAGTGTGAAAGAACAAACAAAAAAGAAAAAAGAAAAAGAAAAAAAGAAAAACTTTGATCAATAACGAAACTAAACTTACTAGCACAGAAAAAGAAACAAAGTTAAGTTATAACAACATAACAATTGGCTTAAACTAGCACCCGATAATTTTAACTTTTGATGTTAGTCACATGACATTTAAATTATACGAAATATCAATGAAAACGTTGAACTTGGAAAATTGTCATCTAACACTCAAACGTGTGTCACGTGGTATGCTTCTAACACTGAATATTCTAATACAACATGTACAAGAAGATTGTAAGATTAGGTGCAAGTGCAATAAGTGCGAAGGGTCACCCTCCACCTCAGCTCCTCACCTTTCACACCGTTGCAATAATCATCATTTCATGCGTGAGGCAAGCAAAAAAATAAACAAAAGGTGACTGCTATCACCACGCTGGTACCTTGCAAAGTAGATGAATTTATTATTATTTATTTAATTTGTGAGTGTGTGTGGTATTTTGTGAGGTATGTTTAAAAGGTGAAGGGAGTGGTGATCATTGTACATGAAAAGTGAACGGAGTGATGATGTGATGAGTGATGATGTGGCATTGAGGTGGAAGTTGAAGAGGTGATGACCATTGCACCTAGTCTAAGAGTGGACACCGAACCCATAACTAGAAACCCACATTCGACAACCACAATCTACTTAAGGATTTACTTTTAATTTCTTTTCCGAAAAGAAAAGAACTTCATTGAGAATCACCAAAAGCCACGGAAGCTCCAATAATAAATAAGTGAGCTTGCTCCAAGATGAAGGACCACAGCCACACAAAAAACATGAACTACGTATAAATGATATCATATCAGATATCTAGGATTCACATAGGTTTAAGATCCAATCTCTCCGATTCAAATTATCTCATACATCTTCATGTTTTATGCCATTCACTTCGTTCGAGCTCGCATGGAGAAGCTTATTGCGCCACCTCCTAATCGTCCAAAGAAGCACATAACTGGCGTCGCAAAGAGCTCTAACAGCCCCTTTACTTCGAATGGTGAAAGATATTCGATTTATCAAAATGCTGGCAAAAAACAAGGAACTCGGAGAATCACATTTCCACCAACTCCATAATTTTAGGAGAATTGATTTGCACACTTTTATAATTGATTGAGACACTCTTTATATGCATTAAATACTTATATAGTGTTAACACTCTGCTTCAACTAGTTGTACATTATGTGCAAATAATATCTTGGAGTGTGCAAATCATCTCCCGGATTTTAGCCAAAAAGCCTTTATTGAGGGACAATTTATAAGTCAATGCTCCGAGTCTTCAACTTGAGTTTCACAAAATAAGCATTAGGTTGAGAACACGACTATTATTTATGATGGTTAACCCATGTAGGTAGACGATCAAAAAAGGCCTACAATAAGCAAATGTTAACTTTTCATGGTAGAAGGATATTATACCCGAAAATGGTACACTAATAGAGAATTAATATTATGGAGAGAGAAAATATGTTCATTTATAAATATAAGAGCACTCGGTACCAAATGTCTTAGGGCGCGTTTTTGCCCTATAACAAGATCCTATATCATTGGCCCATACCATACTCTAAGTTATAAGGCTCGGCGCCAAATTCACTAGCCAAGTTATAAGGGTATTTTTTTTAATTTTAAAATTGTGGGCCCGAAGGTGTTTATAACTTGAGTGATAGATGAAAGATGTTTTTGGATTAAGTTACAGGTTTTGAGTTATATGAGAAAAAAGCTGATGTGACAACACTTTTTGCTATGATACTGACGGTACCTAACGCTCTAAGGGCACGTTTTGTAGGGTGAAATTCAGAGAAATGGAATGAAATGCATAAATCAAATCACATAAATGAATTTTCACAGAAATTCAATATAAATTTCAGTGTTTGGTAACACAAGAAAATTGACTAAAAAATTATTATTATTATTATTATTATTATTATTATTGTTGTTGTTGTTGTTGTTGTTGTTGTTGTTATTTTATTATTATTATTATTTCATTATTATTATTATTATTATTATTATTATTATTATTATTATTATTATTATTATTATGGAGAATTCATTTCCATCACGTTGTGAGTGGAAATCAATTCTTCATTTTTTTGCAAAGGATCCATTTCTAAAGAGTTTCAATTCTCCACCTTATTTTTTTATAGATGTACCAAACATTGGAAATTATTTCATTTCCATTTCTCTCATCTAAATTCCTTGTACCAAACATGCCCAAGGGTTAGAGTATCTTTCAGTTCGACATATAAAATAAGTTTAAAATTGAAGTCACCTCGATCGAGCATAAGCAACTTCTAAAAAACATTAGCAAGTATATTGAGATTTCTTTTAAATTTACACTAGTATAATACTCGTGCACGCACGGGTTTTTCCAGAAAAATTTTATTATATAGTATTATCGTTTAAAAACAGAAAATCTTATGTATATTTTAAAAAGTTAGAGTATCAACATGTGTGAAAGTAAGAAAAATAGTTAGCAGAAATTGTAAATATAACCGAAGCATCGACCTTGTATTTGATTCTTGAGCATGTCTCCTTAATTATAATCTTATTGGGCCAAAGGTTTTTTGATCACATGGGTTTACACATAAATCAAATTTATTTTAATTTTTTTGTTTATGATATGTGTTAAATCACATATCGTTTATTCGCCATTTTAAGACCTAAAAGACCAACAACGCTAACAAATGCCAAAGATATACGTGTTTTTGTGTTGTTGAATGTGCAGGAACGGATATGTGTGAAAAGGACAAAACCGAGCCAAAAACGACAAAAAACGAGCACGGGAATGGAACGAGTGTCAAAAGCCGGAGCCGATAAAGGATTTTACAAGTTTGGATCACTATTATGCTCAAAGTGCCAAATTCTACCTTGAAGAATCATCATTTGTCAAGAATAGCCCTTGAATAATATTTCTCAATATTGGCAGAATAGGTCCCTTGAATTTACTACTTGGCAAGATCTACCCTTAAACCTTAAATGTTACTTATATTAAATCCTAAGTTAACATATAATCAAATCCAATAATAAACCCAACATCTTTTACAAAGCCCAAAGCCCAACATACCCCAAAAATCATACCCGGTCCACACATAAAACCCGGTCAACCCACTCACACAAAATTAAACAATAATAAAAATATAACCCCGCCCCCCAATTCTTACCCCCTTACCCAGTTACTGTTTCACCCATGAACCCTAATTCATCCCGTCACAAAATTACCACAATTAAGGGTGTTTTGGTCTAATCACATATTTCTAGAAGCATGTCAGAAGGGTCAGGAGCGTGTCAGAGCAAAAGAAGCACATGAATGGCAACGTGGCAGCTCCTCATTGGACGTGACACCTCATAATTGATCAATCCAAGGGCTATGATGATGGGTAGATGATCAAACGGTGTTGATGAGCTCAAAAGAAACACAAGGCACACGGATTGCCAGCTTGGCAATCCGTGACCCCTCACTCTCCTTCAAGGCTATAAAAACCCTCACTCATCAACAATTTGGAGCTGTTAGATAATAGGAGTAGTGTAGGGAAGGTTAGATGGTAGTAGCTAGTTTTAGGAGTGAGTTAGATAGTTGGTTAGTTTGAGGGATAAGAGTAGGTTAGTATAGCTTATTCTAGTGTTAAACTTTTAGCCTTTATAAACGTAATCTAGCTTATTGTTACTTGTTCAAGCTTTCTTATTGTAATCATTCACAGATTTAATAAAAGTTTTAGTTTGCACTTAATTTCTCTGTCATTTAAATTTCCAAGCTTTTAAATCTGTTTCAAAGGTCTTATAAACTGCTTTCAGTATCTCATTCAAGTTTTTCAAAAGCTTGAAGTAAGATTTGTTACTTTGTTTCTGCCTAAGTTTGTTCTTTAGTCCTAATCAACGAAAGTCAGAGGAAGTTTGAATTCAGATGGTGATAATGGGAGTTCTGATGTTGGATATATGGTTTCTGGAATTGATTGAGCCTATCCAATGATAGGCATGGTTTGGATTGGAACCCATCCTATTTCAGTTAGGATTCTAAGTTTGTAAGTTCTCGTGTTCATTTTCACTAGCTTTGAATCTGTCTTCATTTCTTCATGATGAATTAGTAGATCTGTGATAGTTTATTAGAGACTTATCTGTCATTGGTTATGCAATCTGTGTATAAAGGGCTGCTAGTTCCACTTTTCTGAGTTGTGATTGTTAATTGTTGCATTTTGATGTTCATTTAGCTTCTAACAATGAAATCTCAGTTAGAATAATCATTTGTTTAGATGTTAGTAGCCTAAATCTGTTAGACCTAGTGTAATCTGTTATGCTAAGGAGTGTTTGGATCTAGTTAGCCTACTGCTCTGCTGCTGTTCATTGATTGTTATTCTCGCATAAACAGTTCACCTTAGGCTAGTATACATCAGTTATAGTATTGGATTGAAGTTTTATTGCATTATAGTCAAAGTTTGCTATGATTTCACTTAGTCAATCTCTGTTCTGCTGTTGCATTTTCTTTCATGAAACCAGTTTTTTTTAGCTGCTGAATCATGGACGATTAGAGTAATAATTGGTGGTTATTCATAGGGCTTTTATGTTTTTCTCAATTTCAGCTAGGTTGTAGACCTTTTGCCCCACTATTTTCATAGTTTCAGCTTATTACTTCTGCTTATTAGCTATTGCAAAGTAGGACTTTAGAACTAGTTAGCTGAATTTTGCAGTTGAGTAATCTAGGTGTTAATTGTTTGTGATTCTTGTTTCTCGGCTTTATTTGGGTATTTCTAAGTGTGTTCATGCTTCTTTTACTGTCTGTGATTCCTGGATTAGTATTGTGCTTATTTTGAGCTTATTAGTGCATGATTTCAAAGCTTTTAGATGCTTCTGTTTGATTCTGATTCTATATTAGACTGATTCATATGAATTTGAGTTAATATCTGAGTATAAGAACCTTTCAGAGTCAGTTTCTCACAAATTTTTATCAAGTGCTTATAAATAAGCACTTGAATAAGCAGTTTATAAGCCAATAAGCACTTTTTTCCAGCTTATTTTTCATTTTTTCTATTTTTCTTAGAATTAAAATAACATTTTAGATTTTCTGTAAAAATTTCATAATTTTCTGAGTTCATTTACTATTTCTTTTTATTTTTAAATAGATTTTTAGAATAATAAATCATTTTTAATTCCAATTTAAATCACAAAAATGCAAAAATAGTTTCTGATTTTATTTCTAAATTTCATTTTCATTTTAATAAGATTTTTAGAAAATAATTTTGTAGAATAAATTTTTCATTTTAAAAATTAGTTTGATTTTCTTTTATTAAATAAAAATACAAAAATAGATTTTAATTCATAGAAAATAAATAAAAAGTCAAAAAAATATTTTTCTTTTTCCTAAAATTTTCTCTTATCATTTTTAAGTTTTAAAAATTAAATTTGAGCCCGTAGGATTAGTGTAGCTTAGAATTCGCGTTTTATTTTGTTACGTAGACGTTTTATTTTTAAGTCACGTTTATGGTTTTATCATTTGCGTTTAATATGCTTGTACGTTTAGCTTAATTAGTTCATTTTCATTGTTAATTCATATAAATTGTAGTATAAATCCAAATCAAAACAAATTTTTCTCTATTCACTTCACTCACACACATTCGTTTTCGACTTATTCGCCGTCAAATCTTCGCTGGGATAACGAACCGAGAAATAGTACTCTACTATACTCACATCAGTTTACCATATAGATTTATAAGAATTTACCCGTGAAAATTATGATACAAGTACAACTAATAAGTATGCATGAGTTTTTCATTATGTATTAATATCAATTAATATTTTGTAAAAGTTTTGTTGGATGAAAGACTTAACTTTGTTTAGCTGACATAGATGTTAATGTTGAGGTTGATGTTCTTGTTTAACTTTAACTATTGATATCATGTTGTACAAAATGTGCGAGTTTAGTAGCACATAATGAGCGTTGATGGAGTTAAAATATACTCCGTAAAGTTTTTTAAAAATGTTTTTTCGGATATCCATATATAAACTTTAAATAACAGAAGCTGAACCCACATCAGCATCAGTAGTAACAGACCAGTGATCATATAAGATTTGGTGACCACTATTTCTACGCACACCCCTACTCTTAGTTCGCATATCTAAATAGGAAATACACCAAACATCAAAAGACAACTAAAAAACAAACGACGTACACGTATAACACGGCGCGACACGATTTACAAAAACACATAGATGAAACTGAATAGATGCACAAAACACATAGACGGCAATCAATAGATGCACACACAAACACGATTCCAATAAAAGAAAGCAATAAAACGAAGATGAAGCAAAAGACAACCTAGTTATAGCTACATGTAAGAAGATTCCGGCGAAAGGTCGAGAAAAGGCAGAGGAAGAAGATAAGTATAAGGAAAGCGGTGACCTCGTGAATATAAAAACCGAAAAGAAGAAGAAGGCTTAGATCATTGGAATAGACAAACATGCATGGGGCAACCCAAAAACCGGAAAAACCTAAACGACATGGTGTGCGTCGTTTTGCGACGCTGCGTTATATATATAGTAATAATTACATGAGTCGTTATAAGTACAATCGCCTATATTTATTTTCACATCACAATAACTCGTACTTACCATTTGATATTTATATTACCGTTAATAATAATTTAACTGTATTTAATATTCAAACCTGTGTACGTATAGATTAAACTTTTAAATAGGATAAAGTGAGTTCTTATTTATATTTAACGTACTGTACATAATAAAAAGATTTTTTAATAGATGTAAGTTTAAAACTAATATTTATTTTAAAAATATTTAACCTATATTAAAACTAATTCGTACATTTATAAAATTTTGTAAGTTTAATGGATGGAAGTCTCAAACCAATACTAATACTCATGTAATTCTAAACAAAGTTCATATTATAAAGTGTAGGGGGTATAAAGTGTAAGGGTTATTTGTTTATTATCTAAAGTTATCAAAAAACATTGAGATTTATAATTTTACACTTAACTCCATATAGTATATTTAAAATTCAACCACTAATGTTTTATTAATTACTTCATCTTTTTTTAAGTTTTTATTTACATAAATTTGACACCTATATTTTTATGTGTTTTATTTCTTTAATTAAATTCTCCACCAAATTTATTGAAGTTTGACCAAAATCAATTCAATTTTGACTTTTTATTGGCCAAGCATATTGTTCGATTTCGCCTATGTGTCAAAATCGAGCATTCCTATTGGTCCAATTTTTTTTCCACTAAGATTGCTTTGTAAAAAAACACCGAAATGATGTAATACTTTTATTATATAAAAGATGATGAAGAAACATGTTTATATATTTTTGGGTAAAATGCAAAAATGGTCCCTAAACTTTCACGAAATCGCAGAAATGGGACCGAGACAAAAAGTAGCGCAAAAAAGCTACTAACGTTACGTAAAAGTGCAAAATAGCCACCGAGAGCGTTTTTCCGTTAGTTTCCTCGTTAAGTGCCACGTCACCGAGGGCATTATCATCATTTCATTGCTTTAAAGATTAATATGTCCACGTGTCGATTCAGGGACTAAATTTGCAATTTGAGTTTCATCTTTTATTTCACTTCACCAACACCACCACCCTTTACCGCCACCATCACCACCACCCTCTACTACCACACAACCACAACCACCACCCTCTACCGCCACCACCACCTCCCTCTATTAAAAACAAATGAAGTATAACTTCTAATATTCCCATTGTAGATATGCTTCAGATAACATGAAAATTAAGTTCATTTTCATGTTGTAGTAGAGATGCTTCAGATTTGTGATAATAAAGGAAAAAGGAACTGAAAGAATGAATGTATAGATAACATGAAATTGATAGAAATAGAAACCTTGAATTGAATGGATGTTATAGTTGACGCTGAATATTGTATGCTATATCAGAGAACTTGAATGCTTGTTCGACTTTTATATCTTTGTTGTTTCACTTTCATATGGAGCCACTTGTTAACCAATTGGACTTTGTTTATTTGGTCATTATTAGCACATCATAATTATCAATCACGGGAAGTTATATAAGAAAAGGGGAAATATTAACTAGTACTGTAGTAGCTAATTTTCGTCATTGTTCGACTAGTCACTCGAACTGTTACAGAGGGTGGTGTCCAAATTGTATAGAATTGACGACAATGATATGCATTGTGGAAATTAGCTGGCAAAATACAGCCCCCATTAGTTTTATGCTACTGAGCCTTACGGACACGAAACTCGAATTAGTCATAAGTTCTTGATGTGTCGTCTCAATGTTTAAAATTAATTAGGTTGGCGTCTTCTTGCAAGCTATATTTCATGGTGTCGGTTCACGCCATTAGATTTGTACAGCTAGGACATTGCGCTCTAAGATTGTTTAGCGACATTTTCCATTTCAGAAGTGCTCCAGATTTCAGAAAGGAAAATGGAACTTGGAACTTGAATGGAATGTATTTTCTTGTTGCAGCTAATTATTGTATGCTATATTAAAGAACGCTAAACTTATTCCATTGTCAGTTCTATATTGACATATTGTTCCGCCTTCATATTTGGGCATAGGGCCACTTGTAAACCAAAATGGACTATACTTATTTGTTATTATTTTTTATTTATTTATTTTTTTTTGTTGGAAGTAGAAACATGTCGCACACAAATCTGGTCACATTAAAACCAAACTGAAGAAAACAAACATAAATATCTTACAGCCAAATTCAGATCTTTAGGGACGGTCGGACTTTTTCTGGCGATATAGCAGTGCGGTGGTGGATATGGATTGATAGAGGTGGGCAGCAGATTGTGATAATGGTGGTGGTAAATTGATGTATATGTGTGTTTTTGGTATGGCCAAATCGTGTATCAAGCAACTCATTAATGTGTTATCTTTTGTTTTTGTTATCTGCAAGTGTCAATCTTGTAAAAGGCATTTAGATAAAATGAGGACATTAGTTGTTTTTTCTGCAAACAAAACAAAGCAAGCTTTTGTTTTTGTTATCTACTGTTATCTATTTTCTATCTCCATTTATTTATATCCTTTAACTAAAAGTGATTGATTGATGATGCATATCCTTAATCCTTAGAGTAGTGCTACATCCACAAAAGATTTACAAAAATAAATCCACAAAAGAGTTGTGTCATGTGTTGATTGGTGGAGCAAAGAAAAGAGAGGGAAAACATATTCAAACACACCAATCAACACATGACACAATTTTTTTGTGGATTTCTTTTTGTAAATCTTTTGTGGATGTAGCACTACTCTAATCCTTATTAACTAACTTTATAAAAGAAGATAATACTAGAAAATGAGAAAGCATTTGTGCCAACCATGTGTCTATGTAAAAGTGCAATTTGAAAATGGATTTAAATTTGGGGATGTGATCCAAATGATGAAATGGAAGGATGAGTGTGCTGGTGGTAGAGGGTGGTGGTGGTTGTTGTGTGGTGGTAGAGGGTGGTGTTGGTGGTGAAGTGAAATAAAAGATGAAACTCAAATTGCTAATTTAGTCCTTGAATCGACACGTGGACATATTAATCTTTAAAGCAATGAAATGACGATAATGACCTCGGTGACGTGGCACTTAACGAGGAAACTAACGGAAAAACGCTCTTTGTGGCTATTTTGCACTTTTACATAACGTTATTGGCTTTTTTACCATACTTTTTGTCTCGGTCCTATTTCTGCGATTTCGTGAAAGTTTGGGGACCATTTTTGCATTTTACCCTATATTTTTAATTGCGGGTTTAAAAAAGATAAAAGAAAAAAAAAATTACGGTACCAACTACCAACTACGAACTTACAAGTAACATGTGTTGCAGAAGTTGTTAGAAAATTTATGGATCACAGTAATCTGAGAGTCGTGTAAACACTATCAGATCGAAGTATTTCGATGGTTCTATCGAAATCTTAAATCGGATAAAACTCAGATTTGAACAGAGAGCGTGTTTTTGTTTTTATGAAAACCAGAACCAGAGATTGAGAATACATATGACCAAGAGAACCGAATTTCGGTTATAACTGCATAGCAGTTATTATAACCACCAAAACGGTTAAATTAAGGGGTGAAAATTCGGTCCAAATTACGGGAATTTTTGTTATACATTTGTATCTGATCATGTGCATGTGATGAAATGATTAATATCTGTGTCTACTGCATTTTTTTTTAAATGTTACTATTCAAGTGATTCCTTAGAGGGTGTTTAGGGGCTTATCTATTTTCGGCTTATATAACCGGCTTATGGCTTATTTGGTTTTAGGCTTATGTTGCATAAGCTCACTTTTTACGGCTTATTTTGAATCTTTTTGGCTTACATAAGTTTATATAAGCCGAAAAGTTTCAAAATAAGCCACAAAAAGTGAGCTTATTAAACATAAACCTAAAACTAAATAAGCCATAAGCTGGCTATATAAGCCGAAACAAACAACCCCTAAAAGTCATGGAAGTCTCAAAATAAGCAAAAAAAGTAAAATAAAATGGGGCTTATGAAAGAAGGAGTATAACCATTACTTATTAGCCGGTGTTTGAATATGAGGGTAAAAAGTACTTTTAGTTCCATCTTAAATAAGCACTTTGAAATAAGCCCAGCATATTAAAAACTACTTTATTTACCTCTACGATAACATGTCACCACTACCACTGTGGGTAGCCTTAGGAAGTATAGCGATTAGATTTCTTTAAATTTACATTATGAAGAAAAATGTTTATATATTTTTAATTGCGGGTAAAAAAAAAAAAAAAAAAAAAAAAAACAAAAAAAACAACGGTAGCAACTCACAAGTAACATACTAACATGTGTTGCAATGATGAACAACAGTCGTACATCCACGTAAGCGGTTCATAGATTTCCACGTCAGCAAAGCTATAGACTGTTGTACGTTAATGTACTTAAACTTGTACTCTACTGAAACCTTTTAAAACAACGATACATAGTTTTTGACTTTTTGTAACCATAGGAGTATATTAATTTCTATCACTGTGATTTTTAAGGATCATTTTTACAGGTACACGTTACCTTTTTTTTTCAGTGTTATACATTTATACATGATCATGTGTATGTGATGAAATGATTAATATCTGTTTCTGTTGCATATGATTATGATTTTAAGGGTTTTTATTTTTAATTTTTAATTTTTATTTTAGTATTCATGATTCTTTAGAGGGGCTTATGAGCTTATCTATTTCCGGGCTTATATCAGCTTAGGGTAATTATCCGAAAATGTATTTAACTGTCACTTTTTTGAGTTTTGTGTAGCCATTTTTTTTTTTTAGCTAAACTTTTGAATTTCGGCGTTTGTATGTGTTTTGTGACTATTTTCCCTTGCGTTTTTTTAACCAATTTTTTTAACCAACTTATTAACAGCGAATAGTAAATTGGGCATTACATATGAACAAATCACATACAAAGGTAGAAATTCAAAAGTTTAGGCATACAATAGCAAAAAATAAAGTTGACTATACAACACTCAAAAAAGTTTCACGTTAAATACATTTTTAGGTTATTATCCCTATGAAATATAAACATTACTTATTAGCCATAGTGTTTGAATATGAGGGTAAAAAGTACTTTCAGTTTCATCTTAAATAAGCACTTTGAAATAAGCCCAGCTTATTAAAAACTACTTTATTTACCCCTATGATAAGCAGAAGCAATTTGTTTCATCCAAACAAATTATTCTTTTAAAGATAAGCAATCCCAAACACCCTCTTACTATAAACACTTTAGGACGAACAGTCCCAAACACCTTTTAAAACTGGTTTCTAGTTATTGGCGTTTGGATATGGCATATGAAAAGTTTATAAAGTTGTTTGCTTATTTGATTATATATAGAAAGAAATAAGCTGCATTGCATAAGCAGTTTGGAGTTGGTAACTCTAAACTGATTATTGCATAAGCAATCACAAACTCTGCCCAAATAATCTCCCTGCACATTAACTTATATTTACTTGCCAATTAGCTTGGCTCTTTATGACCTTAGTTGTCTGTGATTCAAACTTAGAATGTACCTCATTATTTATCTACCTTTATATGTGGACCAAGTGAATTTTATATTTATATGGTTACCTTATTGTTCAATAGCCCTTGGATTAAACCGGCAATTTTACGTCAAGGGTTGTAAGATGGACCAACTGACAAATAAAAATGGAGTGGAAAAGGTCCAACTACTTCCCGCAATCAATGATAATTATGAAGGTGTAAAGGTAGAGCTGAAGGAGCGTATGGACTCCGATGTCTTTCTTGCTCGGCTTAAAGCTTCGATGTTAGAGTGGACATTGCAGGTTCTTTCTATATTATACACATTTCATATATGTTCCCTGCCGATTTAGACGTCTGCAGAATATTGTTACTTATGTTTTTGTATAAAAGACTTAAGTACTCCGTATATTACAGACTTTCATTGTTTCCTTCTAACTTTAGAATTGTTTTGACAGGGCAAGAGGGGTGTTTGGATTAAACTGCCAATCGATCTTGTAAATCTTGTCGAAAGTGCAGTGAAGGTACCTATCTAATTCTCATATAATAAATTAGTTTGGCTTAGGATTGTTGTTAAATTTAGATACATTTTGGGTATGTTAAGTTACCCGATCTTAGTTATGTTTTCTTTTGTTGTTCCTGAAATACTTTCTGTTATTGTCAGGAGGGTTTCCGTTATCACCATGCCGAGCCTGATTACCTCATGCTTGTTAACTGGATTCCTGAAACAATAAATACCATCCCTGCAAATGCTTCTCATAGAGTAGGTGTTGGTGCTATTGTCTTGAATGATAAACGAGAGGTATATATCTGATGCCATCATAGTTCACTAAACCATATGGTACTGGTGTTGTATCTGAAAGTTTACGTGTCCATTTTGTTATTAAATAAACATTTTGGCTCGATGGAGTTCTGTTTCTGATCAATCATTTTCCTGATCTTTTTGTTAATAGATGCTTGTTGTCCAAGAGAAGACTGGGATAATGCGGGGAAGTGGTATATGGAAGCTCCCTACCGGAGTTGTTGAAGAGGTACATCAATACATGTTTCAGAAAGGTTTAGTGTTTCTTAGTGATGGCAATTTAAGCCCTTGTAATTAGTTGACTTAGGTTATTAATTTTTCCCAACGGGTCAAATTGGTCGATATTTGCTCAGAAGTTTATTTCTCGTGCTTTACAAACTTTTAACGCAGCCAATAAAATTTCGAAATTATTATTCTAATCATATACTATAATCATAGTAACGAACTGATTACTTACAAATAAGTAAATAGTATACAATTGAGTATTTGCAGATCAACCTAATCCAGCCTTAATGCCTTAAAACTTGCACCTTTCAACCTGAACCCATTTTGAACCGTTACCCAACCCGCATGACCCGCCCAATTTTCCCAAGACTACACTTAGCTTTCTCCAGTAAACTGATGAAAGTTCATTCGACAGGGAGAGGAGATATCTGAAGGGGCGGTTAGAGAAGTTAAAGAAGAGACAGGGGTAAGTGTTAAGCCTCAGATGTGCATATCAATATTTCAACTTATACCAAATGCTGATTATGATTTAACGTTGTTTCAGATAGATACAGAGTTTGTGGAAATACTGGCATTCAGGTATATGTAGCCACTTTTCGAGCCTTATCCCCTGAACGATTATGATATATACTTGAATGAAGATTATGTTAACAAGTAAGTTTACTGTAGCTTCGAATTCATGCTTTATTTATGCATATATGTTTATATTTTGTTGACAGGCAATGGCACAAGGCATTCTTTAGGAAATCCGATTTATTCTTTGTGTGCATGATGCGCCCATTGTCGCTTGACATTCAAATTCAAGAATCAGAAATTGAAGCAGCTAAGGTAAAAATTCTGAAACGGGTCAAAAGTGAAACTTACCTAAAAGGGCAATGGGTCAAACTTAGATTACGGAGTATTACAGAATGAAAGTATTGTTTCTGCAAATCATAGGTAACTCATTATTTATTCGTTATAAAAAGTTTAAAGAAAGTACAAACAAGGTTATAGCCAACCAGACCCAACCCTTACTATAAGTGAACCACTTCAACCCAAACAAGTTTTGACCAATTACCCAACCCACCGAGTCATCCATCTTGTTGCCTTTACTAGAATTCTTAACGAAACCAAAATACACTAGGGAAAAAACATATGATGCTAGTTGTTATAATATATGTGATTCAAGCAAAACCAGTCGGACTAATATGCTCTTCTTTTTTGCAGTGGATGCCATTAGAGGAATTTGCAGCTCAACCTTCATCTCAGAAGCAGGGTAGTCTAATGAGATACATTTGTGAGTTATGCATAGCAAAGGTCGAGAGGGACTACTCCGGTTTTTCTCCAAAACCTGTAACGTCCTTTTTCAGTGAGAAACCAAGTCACATTTATTTGAACCAGCGAGATCTAAAGTAAAATAAACACAAGTGTTTATTTATATCGAGTGCAACAGTACAAAATTGTAACCATTTATCATATATTGCTTAAAAATCTATTTTCTGACATTATAACGACATTTGTATGGAAGCGAAAGATAAGCAATGCTAACATGTTGAATGGTTTTTAATATTTGTACGACACAAGTGATTGATGCATTTAACATTTTGGACACGTTGTATGACCAAGAGCGTTGAAACAATGTTTGAAACACAATAACGCGTGAATCAGTATTCTTTGACAGGAACATGGTGTTCAACATATCATGTTTTTCTTTTCTAGTAGTAAAACGCTAAAAATGTCAGCAATGTTCAGCAAATTATAGAACCATAAATGCAAATAGACAGAAACAATATTTTTCTTTCAAGCTCCATTTTAGCAAAGCATTTATACAGTTACGAAGTCAGCATCCCTTGTCTTTTCGCCAGACACTATTCTTACCCATAATAAACTTTCCAAATGCCATTACTTGGTTAAGTTGTAGATGACTTTTACATTAAAGAAGCAATACTTACCATGATCAGTCATAGAACTACACTAGAGAGTGAGTAACCCCGTATATCTGCTTATTGTACCAGAAAGAAAGCTTATGCATCCGGTTACAATATTTCATATGATGCAACTCCATACTCGTTTACCAACATTAGCACATCTTTAGCCTGAGCGCAAGAGAATGAAAGGAGATTTGAAAAGCACATCACTGGACCATAATTCAAATCCTAGAAATAGTGTATGAATTATACAGAAAAACAACTTTCCTTAAACATATGATAAGTACATCATATATATGATATCTTCCAATAAAACATGTATCATTATGAGTAATTAGAATTAAGTTCGAAGCTTGTTCTGCAGATTTAAACATCTTGCAGCCTCTCCACCTTCGGTAAGGGTGAGGCTGTATACATCTCACCTCCTCCATTCCTTGTGGAAGACGGGATTGGGTTAACGTTGATTTTTTTGAGAAGTTCGAAGCTTGTCTGTACTAAACTTGTTTAGATGTGTATCACAAAACTGGTTGTTAATGAGAGCAAAGGGTGTTGGTATGCTGAAAAGGCTTTTGCATCCGGTATCCCACATCGCTTAATTGTTACAAATGGCCAAGAAAGGATTCAATATAAAAAGAGAAGTCAATCTTTGAGTGAATCATACCTTTTTAGCCATTTTGGCTATGTTATAACAACCTCACGCTCAATGTAGGTTACATGAACATAATGACAAGTTTTAAAAATTTTAAATCGTTAGCTATTCTATCTTCGAAACTATTATAAATTTTAAGAATGGATGATATTTAAGACTTGTGTAAACTAATAAACTAACAAAACTTGTTTTAACATAAAGATCTACAATTGAGATTTGTGGTCTTAATTTTTTTGTAAAAATCTCAAATTTTTGTAAATGCATTTTGTGGTTCAAAAGTCATTGTGTTTCTAGTATTGGCTTGTGTTATCTGTATGCTGCATGATGTGCCCATTGTCTTTTGACTTGCATATTTAAGAACAAGAAATTGAGGCAGAGAGGCAACCAAGTTACTGGCTTGTGTAGTTGTGTTATATGGTATGCTGAAAATTTATATCATTTCTTTAGATCAACTAAAACTGACTTTCAAGTATGATAATTCCTTCAAAATGTGTATTTCCTATTTTAAATTGTTATATACATATATCGTGTTAAAGTTCAAAGTTATACACTTGTAACTTGTATTTGAATCTCTGAGTCATCGTTGTCTTTCAACAATTACTTTCCCAGATTATCAGAATTCATCTGTTACATATAATAAAAGAATACTAAATTACGGTATTTGATCAAATGGGAATAATAGACAAAGAATCAAAGACCAGTGATGTTGAGGAATAGTCCAACTTTGTTGGTGAATGAGTAAATATCGATGTGACGTAAAAGACTTAAGTTCAAAACATGTACATAGATTTCCTGTTAAGAAGACTCTTTGGTTAATAGTATGCGAGTAATTAATAAAAAGATGAGCCAAATGACCAAGAAAGGGATCAATACAAACTGAGATGCCAAATTTTGGCTATGTTGTAACAGCTAGGTTACATAAAACAAAGCTTTAAAATGTTTAAATCTCAAAGTGTTAAAATTTTTGAAGCGTACTAGTGTTACGTAATATAATTCATGCTAGTATTTATATGGAATGTTTCTTAAAACAAAGCTTTATAAATGTTTAAATCTCAACGTGTTGGATCAGAGATAAATGATATAGAGTAAAAGTCCAACTTTGTTGGTGAATGACTAAATCTCAACATGACATAAAAGACTCAAGTTTGAACGGTAGTTTTCGCCCTTAAGATTTGGAGACATTATTTGATTGGTACTAAGTGCACAATGAATACCGATCATAAAAGCCCAACACATCTTCGATTAGAAATTACTAAAATATGAGGCAAAGAAGATGGATGAAACTGCTTAGTGACTACGATTGTAAACTTTGCTATCACCCGACACCCGGGGAAAGCAAACGTGGTAACTGATGCACTGATCAGGGAAGAAGGATAAAACCTTCACGGGTGCGAGCATTGGGAATGCGTGTTCAATGTTCAAACGAATTTAAAGGCCATAAATCTCTTGTTAATAAGACTCAAGTATCCACATCGCTTTATTGAACCAAATAGCTAAGAAAGGGATCCATACAAATTGAGATGCCAATCTTTAAGTGATTCATGTCTCTCTTGCCACTATTATAAGTTCTTGTGACAACTGATCTAATTACTCGTATAAGTTTTTAACTTTTTAAATTGTTTTTGAGTAAGTCAAAGTAAAATAATACTTTTTAAATTGTTTATATAATTTAAAACTTGTTTAAACTTATGAAATTAAAGTACTAAACTTATTTAATGAGAATATCTTTTATCTTGTCAACCCTGTTATGAATTTTCAACGTTACCATTGTAACATAAGATATGAATACCACACAAGTATATGATCTTTTTATTATTGCCATTCATACATTACCATTTTAACATAAGATATATGATGATTAACTGAAAAAATTGCATAGACTTTCTTGCATATACACTTGTACCAGGTCTAGAAATGTTAAAGATATTAGGACATGTTAACTTCAGTTGAGATTCGGTTGAGAGTACGAGAAAGGAAGCTTACGAAGTTATGCATACGCACACGATGCCTCATCATTTCATGTAATGTAGTTCTATGCCCATTTGCTAAAATATGGCACATCTTTAACAAGAGAATGAAAGCATGTGTTTAAAAAGCACGTTATTGTCCGTTATCCAACTTATAAATAGTATACCAATTACTGTCCTAAGAAATGATAAGAACATTCATACATATGATATCTTCCAAGAAAACAAGTATCATTCATGAAAATGGAACAAGGAATGTATCTTCTGCCTACTATAAGGTTTCAAGTAAACTAGCAACTGTTATGTTTATTTGTTCTTACTCAAATGACACCTCCAGCTATATCTATATTTACCTACCGTAGAAAACGAAATTGGGTTGTGCTTGGTATCATTGAAGGAGCCACAAAAGAAGTCAAGACTCTCACAAGGATATGTCGGGGTTGGAGTATGCTGTTAAGAAGTTTAGACGTATGGCATGGTGGTACTTTTGTCAAAGTAGGATATATATACGGAAACACGTTGGACTTGCAATTCAAGTAATCGTGAAATAATCTTAACTAGTGTTATAATTCATGGACTCTTTGTTTAGAAATTAATATGAATAATGAATAAAAAAGATGAATATATGATTTACAATCATTTATTAGATGTGTTTCCCCAAATTTCTTTTGTTAATAAGAGGGGATGAGGGAAATTTTCTCAAAAGGCTTTTGTGAATCCCACATCACTTGGTTGAATCAAATGGCCAAGAAAGGGATCGGTACAAAAAGAGATGCCAAACGTTATGTGAATTATATCATTTTTGCTGTTTTGGCTGTGGCATATTTTATAATAACTATGTGTAGTTGATAGTTGATATAGCTTATTTAAAAATACAATAATAAGTTTAATAATTTTTAACTTCTTAGTCAATTTCGCCAAAGTTAAAATAATAATTTTGGAAAAATTGTAAAAGCAGTTTATAATATTTAAACTTGTTTAAAAAGTAAAATTAGTAAAGCATGTTTCACTTACAAAAGTTCTATAATGTTAAGTGTTGTATTAGTTATAAGACCCGCGCACACGCGGGATTTTAAATGTTGTATATTATTAAAAAATTATTTTTAATTTATTTATATTATTTGTATTTTTGTGAATATTTTGATCCAAACACCTTATTAACATTATAATTATCTTGAAGCTCCCAAATCTTTTGTCTTAGTGTTTACATAATTAAACATTGCATAATACGACAATAATGACGTCATTGACAATTATTGTCCAGAGAGTAGGTTTATCAAAATCATGCTATCACCCCCATCAAAGCCATCTAAGTTTGTGTCTTTCATCGTCACCCATGCACGCAAGGGATGTTAAGTTAAATTCTTTTTATTTAAGTATTAATATAGGATATAGTATATAGTTATAATTTCTATGCACGCACGGGGTTTAGACATATGTTATTTTTCGTTTATTATACTATATACTGGATTTATAATAATTTTCCATATATTCAATTTTTGAAAGTTTTTATACAGGACTTGATGTTTTTTTATGGCATATAAAAAAAACTTTGAAAACTCAAATCATAGAAACATATAGACTACTAAACCGTAAGTCAGTAAAGGTAAAACATGTCAAGATCATAAAAGAACACATCTTGAAAAATCATGCCATCTTTCAATCAAGATGATCCTGACAACCCATCTTAATGTCCATACGAATCAACGGCATTTTGAACATACCGTTCCCACTTTGGACGACGAAGAACTTTCGAAAGCTATATCAGCATTCTCTCTCTCTCTCAAAAGAAAAAAAAATAAATAAATAAAAAAAAAATAATAATAATAAAAAAAAAAAAAAAAAAAATCATAATTCCATTATAGCCAAAAGTTTTATTTCATTTAAACACTTAATTTTAGAAATACAAAACTTTGCTCAAACTGATAAATCATTTCAAATTACTCAAGTTGCCTGTATGTATTATATACACCTAATAAACTCCTCTAGCACTTTCACGCAACTGTACATAAACATTATCTCTCCGACATAATAGCATTATATATCAATATTCCCAAGGCCCCCTTTTTTTATAACCGTGGTTTTCGACCTTTTGGCCGACTAATCAACGGGTTTAAACCACCGCCACAGGGCCCGTCAAGTCCCGCATTATCAAGTAAAGCTCAACACGAACACGTCTAATGATAATTCAGATTCCTCAAAATGTCTCTTCAACAATTGGAATGACCTCATCATAATAAACATTCTAGTTTTGTTGAAGAGTAATGTTAGCAAATTCAAAGCTTTCATCAACTTCAGATTCTGCAAATAGCACCAAGAACAGTAGCATCATTGCTTGGATTGTCACCAACGTGCAAGCCTACTCATTTAAATCGATACTTTTCCAGCTACACATTTCATAAAGACATCTTACTATATAAGATCTTTCCTGGCATGTATCAATACTGTCTACAGACTACGCAGACTATCTGTAAAAGCAAAATCAGGTCAACTATAAGCGGAAAGTTCAAGCCTTACGTAAAAAATAAGGCTAGCTAGGAAATGTCAAATGGGTCAGAATGCGTCCAGATCACAACATGGCTGACTGTGCAGATTCATCAACACTTGTTTGTCTAGTTTTATTAAATTCTACATTGATAATGTGTGAACACAATGACTTCGATAACATCTGTTCAATTCGCTCCTGTATTAGAATTTCCACAAATTAGATCACACATGAGCAGTTGTATTACCAAGGTCACAAAATAAATTTTCATGTAAAAACTCAGCACAACCTTAAAAAAAAAAAAAATCGTCGTTACCCATTTTCCCCGGGAACAAGATCCTCTCAAGTTGAGAGTAACTTCTTTTTGAGTAATAATGTAACAATGTTTTAGATTTAATTGCCAATATTGTCGTCATTTATTTACTCTTCCAGAATTGTCTTTTTTCTGCTCACTTCTCTGAATGCCTCTATCTATCTTATAATAACACCATTAGGATATAGCTATTCAAAGATACATATAAGACCATCACAACATACCTCTAAAAACGTTGATTTCATGCAATAAAGGTATTTGTGATAACTTCTATCAACTCCTTATACCACATAACACATTACAGTAAGCTAAACTATATTTGAGTAACATTTACATGTTAATATCCAAAGAAAATATGCCTCACTAACATTGAAAAGTTCAATCTCACATTATGACAGTAGCACATTTAAGTTGATGTTGTGATGTTTACTTTTGTTGTTTCATTTTTATTTATTTATTTTTATTCCCTCAAGTAATTTTAAAATTTGTACTGCCTTATATCATCAAGAGGCAAAATTTGTACTGCATAAATTGATCGATTTGAACCCTCTAATAACTTGCTCCAAAACATCTTATCATCCATTCTAAATAACCATAACCGCCTTTTATCCACAAAACTACATTCAAGCTATATCATTCTAAACCCGTAAGCATTCTTCCTATCCATCCTTTTGCTACATTAAGAATAGTTTCATTCATAGTTGAGTGGTCCAGTAAGACACAAATCCATATAACCTGTGGCCATTAGTCACCAATTTTTCACCACCTTATTTCTCAATAATATATATTTATACCATGGATAACTTTGAGAGTACACACTACGAAAAATAAATTAACTGATTTTGAACCGTACATATGCTGGTAAAAAAATATAAGTTCTAGTTTTCTTACCAAGTTGTGTGTCATTCTTTTTCTTCTTCCAGCACGTCAAAATAATCCTTAAAAATTGATTGAACCCAACTTAGCCAGTTAGCCCAGGTTTCATTATGTAAGAACGATAAACTGATTGAACCATAAAGAATGTAAACGTATTTTTTGGTCATACCTGATCATTGCTTTCATCCATATGGGTGATATTCCCTTCCTTTAATTTACCGATAGAGAAAACATGAAATTAAGATCAAATAAATATAATAACTTGAGAGGCTAAGATCAAACATGAAAAACATGATAACAAAATCAATTAGTAAGATTGAGGCTATAATGAAGAAAAAGATCGAATAAAGGTCGTCGTGTGTCTTCTACTGCTTGTTGGATCTGCACCACACATTTACATTCTACCCCCGTTTTAGCACTTGTTGATTCTTTGGACTCTGTTCTGGTCCTCAAATATTAAAAAGCACCATCATTGATTACACATTTTGATCCCTAAAAATCTTAAAGCAAGTAATACCATTATGAGTTATCATCATACCCAACCGGTAATGAATATCAAAGTGGTTGTGTTTCCACATTGAGTACAGATACCATGTTTTGTTTTGCCATTCCAACATCTCCAATTTTGCTTACAAAGTTTCGGTCAAGTAAGATGTTTCCAGGTTTTAGGCCGCGGTGTAACAGGTTTTGAATTATGTAAGAATGCTAGTGCACAAGCCACTTCAAAAGCTATACGGAAACGGGTATATCAAGATAGATAATATTTAGGTAACATCCATTCCAGCCTCAAAAGAGTGATACAAATTTAGAAATTGCGGACAAAAAAGCACTCAATATAACGCCGTCAGCCTACCCAACATCCCCACTCCCCTATATGGAAGCTATAAGAATAAAGAATGACGCTGACGCCTGACCTTGGTTTGTGTATGGACCAGCTCATCACAAGCCTGATTGTACATAATGACAGCATCTCGTAACTCAAGTCTTAGTTTTTCTAATTCAGTTTGCAAATTTGACTGCAAAAAAATGTGTGCACATGTTAGGATTACAGATAAACTTGAATACAAACTGTAGCCATTTATCAATTACCTGATCTGAACATGTCGAAGACACAGAACTTGTACACACATTACCCTCATCTTTTTCCAGCAACCCAATATCATCAAATATTTGACACACACCAACACTACCATCTTCTTTAACCACTCATGTACCATCTGTTAAACTCAATGTCTTTGATAACTCACCTGTAAACTCCTCTGATGAATATTTCTCATCTAAACATATTCAAGAAAGTACTAATTTGTTGGAATGTCTCTAGAAGCTCATGCTTGGAGCCCTGGACTAATCAGTCAAAGGAGAGATTGACAATAGTTAAAGTTTTTTGTTGGAGGTTGCAGCAAATTAAACAAATTCTTTAATTAGAGCATTTATTATATAAAAAACAATTTGGGTTTGAATTTGGGGATTGGGTTTTATGGAGGTGATGGTGGATATATGTTGAAAGTGATTAGGTTCACTATCAGATTCGGTTAATTGTTGATGAATGTTGAATGAATGTGGGTGATGAGAGGTCACCGTGTGTTTTTTTAAGTTACACTTTTTGCTTACAATTATGAAAAATAGCATTGAGGCCCATGTGTATTTTCAATTTACTTATACAAAAAACGTTTTTAAAGATTTTTTAGGCAAATTACTGTCCTAAGATATGATAAGACAATTCATACATATTGTATCTTCCAAAAAAACATGTATCATTCATGAAAGGATCTTCTACTTTATGTAAGATTTTAAGTAAATTAGCAACTGTCATGCATACACTGCTACAATAAATGTAAAATAAAACAACACTTTTGCGTACCCTTATTTTGCTTCCTCTGAACTGGTGACTTGCTTCTCGTACGTGTTCACTGCTTTCGGTAAGACTTTGCAATTCAAGTAGTTTTTGTTGCTTCTCTTCTGCCTCTACTTCACTGACCAGGAAAGAAGGATAAAACCTTCACGGGTGCGAGCATTGGGAATGCGTGTTCAAACAAATTTAAAGGCCATAAATCTCTTGTTAATAAGACTCAAGTATCCCACATCGCTTGATTGAACCAAATGGCTAAGAAAGGGATCCACACAAATTGAGATGCCAATCTTTATGAGATTCATGTCTCTCTTGCCACTGTTGTTCTTGTAACAACTGATTTAATTATAAGTTTTAAACTTTTTAAATTGTTTTTGAGTAACTCAAAGTAAAATAATACTTTTTGCTACTTTCAAACAGTTTATATAATTTAAAACTTGTTTAAACTTATGAAAGTACTAAAACTTATTTCTATAATATCAAGAGACTTGTTTAACGAGAATTTCTTTTATCTTGTCACCCTATGAATTTTCAACGTTAACATAAAATATGAATACCACACAAGTATATGATCTCTTTATTAATGCTATTCATACATTACCATTTTAACATAAGATATATGATGATTAACTGAAAAAATTGCATAGACTTTCTTGTATATACACTTGTACCAGGTCTAGAAATGTTAAAGATATTAGGACATATTAACTTCAGTTGAGATTCGGTTGAGAGTACGAGAAAGGAAGCTTACGAAGTTATGCATACGCACACGATGCCTCATCATTTTATGTAATGTAGTTCTATGCCCATTTGCTAAAATATGGCACATCTTTAACAAGAGAATGAAAGCATGTGTTTAAAAAGCACGTTATTGTCCGTTATCCAACTTATAAATAGTATACCAATTACTGTCCTAAGAAATGATAAGAACATTCATACATATGATATCTTCCAAGAAAACAAGTATCATTCATGAAAATGGAACAAGGAATGTATCTTCTACCTACTATAAGGTTTCAAGTAAACTAGCAACTGTTATGTTTATTTGTTCTTACTCAAATGACACCTCCAGCTATATCTATATTTACCTACCGTAGAAAACGAAATTGGGTTGTGCTTGGTATCATTGAAGGAGCCACAAAAGAAGTCAAGACTCTCACAAGGATATGTCGGGGTTGGAGTACGCTGTTAAGAAGTTTAGACGTATGACATGGTGGTACTTAAAGGAGGATATATATATACGGAAACACGTTGGACTTGCCATTCAAGTAATCGTGAAATAATCTTAACTAGTGTTATAATTCATGGACACTTTGTTTAGTAATTAACATGAATAATGAATAAAAAAGATGAATATATCATATATGATTTACAATCATTTATTAGATGTGTTTCCCCAAACGTTATGTGAATCATATCATTTTTGCCGTTTCGGCTGTGGCATATTTTATAATAGATATGTGTAGTTGATAGTTGATATAGCTTATTTAAAAATACAATAATAAGTTTAATAGTTTTTAACTTCTTTGTCAATTTCGCCAAAGTTAAAATATTAATTTTGGAAAAATTGTAAAGGCAGTTTATAATATTTAAACTTGTTTAAAAAGTAAAATTAGTAAAACATGTTTCACTTACAAAAGTTCTATAATGTTAAGTGCTGTATTTTGATTATTTTCTATGAAGAAAATTTCATAAACGGTCAAATTGTAAGCAGAAACTCATTCGAAAGTGCAGGCGCAATTTGGCCAAACCACAATATAGTTTTTTTGCAGATTATACTTTTATCTTGTCAAACATGTTATGAATCTTTATTTAACACGACCATTCGAATAACGTATATGAACACCACACAACTGACACAAGTATATCATCTTTTTACTTATGCTAGTCATAGATATGTGTTGGATATTGTGGTTTTTAGTATCATTCTCATGGTTTATAAGTACAGCGTGAATTAAGTTCGAAGCTTGTTCTGCAGATTTAAACATCTTGCAGCCTCTCCAGCTTCAGGTAAGGGTGAGGCTGTATACATCTCACCTCCTCCATACCTTGTGGAAGACGGGATTGGGTTAACGTTGATTTTTTTGAGAAGTACGAAGCTTGTCTGTACTAAACTTATTTAGAGGTGTATCACAAAACTGGTTGTTAATGAGAGCAAAGGGTGTAGCCGTGTAGGTATGCTGTATCCCACAGACCCACATCGCTTAATTGTTACAAATGGCCAAGAAAGGATTCAATATAAAAAGAGATGCCAATCTTTGAGTGAATCATACCTTTTTGGCCATTTTGGCCATTTTGGCTATGTTATAACACCCTTACAGTGAATGTAGGTTTTATTTACATAATTACAAGTTTTAAAAATTTTACATTGAAAGTTATTGTTATCAAAACTATTTTTAATTTTAAGGATAGATTTTAAAATTATTATTAGTTTTGAGAATAGGTAACTATCAATTTATGACATTTAAGACTTGTTTAAACTAATAAATTATCAAAAAAAAAAAATTGGACATATAAAGTTCTACTGTACAATGTCAAGCGATGAATTTGATGAGATTTTTGTTTCTTACGGTTATGGAACCTCGAAAAAATGAAATTTTGATTTGTGATCTTAATTTTTTGTAACAAATCTCAATTTTTTGTAAATGCATTTGTGGTTCAAAAGCCATTGTGTTTCTAGTATTGGCTTGTGTTATCTGTATGTTGTATGCTGTGCCCACTGTCTTTGGACATTCATATTCAAGAACAAGAAATTGGGCTGGCAAGGTACTGGCTTTGTGTTATCTTTATGCTGAAAATTTATATCTTTTCTTTAGATCAATTAAAACAGACTTTCAAGTATGATAATTCCTTCAAATATGTTTATTTTGTATTTTAAATGGCTATATACATATATCGTGTTAAATTATATAAAACATATATCAAGTTTACAGGTTACAAAAGAACTTTGGTACATTATGCCATATACAATGTGGTTGATTAGGTTCGTCTTTCAAAGACGAACAAAATTGAGGGATAGTCCAACTCTGTTGGTGACCGGATAAATCTCAACATGACGTAAAAGAATTAAGTTTGAAGCATGTACAAAAATTTCTTGTTAATAAGACCCTTTGGCTAACAGTGAGTTATNGATTTACTATCACTATGTGTTATGCCAAAAAAGTGTTTACAAGAGGGAAGGAGGAGATCTTTTGAAAAGGCTTTTAGTATCCCATATCGCTTAATTGTTACAAATGACCAAGAAAGGGATCAGTACAAAATGAGATGCCAATCTTTAAATGAAGCATACCTGTTAGGGGGTTGGCAGTGAAAGCGTGAAGGCACGGGAAGGGATCCATGTCAAAATGAAATTTCTAATACCCTGGATTACTAAATGTACTTGGCTAAGTGGAATTTTTAGTACCCTACACACACTTAACATTATCACGTGACAATCATGTGAGCCCAACCCGTTAGGATTTAACGAAGCAAAACAAAAGACGTTAACTCTTATATTATGCAGTAGAAATGACTCGACACCCACATCTCTATTTAAAGTTCCTTGATATTATAGTAATTTTGAAGTATGCTCGTGGTGAAGGTGATACAAGTAAACAAAGTAAGATTTGATTTCAAGAATTAATATTATCTTTTCTTTGGTTTAGATGAGACCAGTTCACAAAAAGGTGATTTTGGAGAAGATTGTAAATCTGAACTTAATGCAATTACATAGACACTCGATCCAAATCCAAAGATGTAGGTGGCTGTTAGTATAGAACTATAGAAGCAACAAGACTCACAAGAGAGCACTATAGAGTGTTGAACCAAATAAAAATACCTACTGCCACAATGTCTTTGTTTTCCTCCGTTGAATCCTAAGGCTGGACTCACATGATTGACATGTGATAATGTTTAGTGTGTGTAAGGTATTAAAAATTCTACCAAGTCAAATTGGGGGTACCATTCTCTATCTTTAATAGGGTATTAAGCCACATTTTGGCCTTTCTTATCATGTGCTCTTAGCACAAGTTAAAAAGAACCTTATGCTAGAAAATATACAAGTATTATTTCGTTTGCCAAGTTGAAATTTGTGAGCCATTTCAAATTAAGTTAGACTTGATTGATGTAAGAGCTTAATAATCGTATATTGAATGGAATAATGTTCGGTATACATATGACAGAATATATAAAATACAATACACATGGGCCAAATACATACGGGCCTAACCCAACACTTATCGTCTAACAATTGAGAGAGGTGGAAAAATAACGTGTGCAAGTGTGACGGGTTGCCCGTTGCAGATAGTGACAGACAAATGCGCTCACAAATTAAGTTTATTGCAAGTGTGAACGGGTTGCCCGTTGCAGATAGTGACAGACAAACAAAGACGGACCTTCATAGGGGCCCGGAGGGGCTGTGGCCCTCCCAAGGTTCAGGGTCGATAGTGTAAATGTCTTTAAACTTAAGGGTACTTTTTATAAATTTTGTATTTGGCCCTCTCATGAATTTTTGATCGGCCCTCCCAAAGTATTGAGAAACCAAAAGTCAGACTATGAAAAGGAGGTTCAGTACATACTACTTTAATCACATATTCAAATAAGGTTTGAAATTCCTATTAATTTCTTATCTTATGTTATCTATATCTATACTATCTATAATGGAAAAATGGTCAAACTTGAAAAAGTTGAATCTTGAAAGTTGAGTATTGAAAGTCAAATGTGAGAGAAAATTAATATAATTAATACTCTTATTAAAACACCCCCATTACTTAAAAGTACAATGATTTATTCACATTGTACAACCAATTAAAAACATATCTACCAAATTAAATACAACCAATTAAAACACAAACCGGGTCAACCCGGGACGCTTCAAACCCGGCGGGTTGACCCGGTTTAATTTGACCCGTTTTCGACCCAACCTAGCAAGTTGACCCGGTTTAAATCGACCCATTTTTCGACCGGAACGGTTCAACCGGTTGAACCACCCGGGTCGAACCGGGTTTCAAAACATTATCCATTACTTAAAAGTACAATGATTTATTCACATTGTACAACCAATTAAAAACATATCTACCAAATTAAATACAACCAATTAAAATACAAACCGGGTTGACCCGGGACGCTTCAAACCCAGCGGATTGACCCGGTTTAATTTGACCCGTTTTCGACGCAACCTAGCAAGTTGACCCGGTTTAAATCGACCCATTTTTCGACCGGAAGGTTCAACCGGTTGAACCACCCGGGTCGAACCGGGTTTCAAAACATTATTTTTCGTTTATAACATATAAACTTTTTTTTATCAATAAACAATCTGTCGCTATAAAATCCCGTTGCTATGCACGGGTACTCGTCTAGTTTTATATATGCCATTTACTTTCACATGTTGATTAACCGACTAACAGATTAATCAAAATCATTTGCTAACATTTTCATTTAATATTTTCTATGTTTAATTGTTAAATTTTAATGATGTTTTTAGTTTTTGAATAGGTTATCAAGTGTATTAGGCATATATCAGTTGTAATGTATATCAAATTTACTATCTTTTTTAGCTTCCTTTGTTATGTTTTTAGCTTCAAGTCTTCAAAGTTCAAATTTACTATCAGTAGTTTCGGACTTTCGGCCCCCCACTAAAATTGTTCAAGTTCCGTCTATGCAGACAAATGCGCTCACAAATTAAGTTTATTGCAAGTGTGAACGGGTTGCCCGTTGCAGATAGTGACAGACAAATGCGCTCACAAATTAAGTTTATTGAAAGAGGTGGAAAAATAACGTGTGCAAGTGTCGCGGTTGGCCCATTGCAGATAGTGACTCTGATGCGACAGAAGAATAGCTAAAGTTTATTGAAAGAGGTGGAAAAATAACGTGTGCAAGTGTCGCGGTTGGCCCATTGCAGATAGTGACTCTGATGCGACAGAAGAATAGCTAAAGTTGAAAACAAACAACACTGACTTTTATTCACTGTTTTTACTTGTCCTACGGCACATCACCTCCAAGTCAAAAAAAAAAAAAAAAAAACTGGAAATGGCCTCCTATATTTAACGAATATGTTTTAAATGGTTCAACCACTTCACATAATACAAGTCTCAGTTGGAGAAACGTCAAAAACACGTTAGGCTAATAACTTAGTTGGATGCATAAATTTTTTAGTCTGTCATATTTGGGTTCTCCTTTCCTGACTTTTGCAAAAGGTTTTAGGGTTGCATCTTCAAAGTTTATAAGGACTCGCAATTTTCAGTCCTATAATAATTGTCCAGGGACAAAAAATACACAGTTTAAAAAAAGAATTATTACTAAAAAAATTCCGTACTTCTTGCAAAATGAAAGTTTTACCCATAACTAATTAATTGTTTTTTTTTTATTTTTTTTGAAAGGCAAGATATATAACCACCAAAAGACCAATATTACAAACGAAGGCACCTATTATAACAACAAGATGGTTAGAATAATGGGCCCTAAAATAAGCAAAAAAACATGACACGAAAATGGGAACAAAGAACATACCAAAAACTATGCCAAAAGAAAAACACCCAAAAGACCGATTTTAAACTTTTTGTGTATTTGTAATAATAACTTTAAGTGTGAGTAATATGGTAAACTCGAATTAAATTATCTATCCATTTTTCAAAGTGAAAAATTAATTTGAGATAACTAAAATTGAAATGTGGATAATAAATATGAGTTGGAGAAAATACTATAATAATGATAATTCTCTCATAACATCAAAATTTTTCTTTTTCTAAAATATTTTTCTCAATTATTGCGGCACCTCCTATTTTTTATCGTTTAAAAATAATTGCAAAACACAAATAACTACTACTCGTAATACTTTTCCTCTCTTAAAATAAGGATTTTCTTTTTTGTTAGTGTGCAGTTCCACTGTTCCCGTGTGTGTGTATAATTGTATATATATATATATAGCGGAAAACATGGCTACATTACAAATGTAGCCAATTGGCTACATTTCCTTTTAAAAAAGTTTTAATAATGTACCGTCCCTGCGGTAAGTCCCTGACACATTTTCCCGCTGTCCCCACCCTTTTTTTTAAAAGAAATGTAGCCAATTGGCTACATTGTAATGTAGCTATGTTT
>LBNU01010440.1:239996-253977 GCA_014162995.1 Artemisia annua
CTCCAACATTTTTTCTTTTTTTGACTGGGTCTCACCACTTTTCCGACACTTTTTTCCGCAATAACAGGCATTTTTTTTTTCATAGGATCTAAAGATTGATGCATGATATTTAATAACAATTAGTAATATTTTTGACAATAATCACCATCGGTTTAACTTCACCTTAACACTGATTCTTTTTCTAGAATTAGTGTATAGCATTTCAATGATTTGCTAAAGATTGAGGCATTAAAATGATGTTGGGTCATTTACGATTTGTCAGCAACTATGTCTTCTAGTAGAAGATCAATCACGTTTTTTTCCCCTTCTTACTTATCCTTTACTTTAAGCATTTGAGGTCTTCCTTATCATGTTGTCAAACAACTTCAAGAGCTCCATTCACGCCTCGGATATAGTAATCTATCAATAACTAATATCACCCCCCCCCCCCCCCGCTCCCTGTAGAGCATTTAGTGTTCCAAGGCTGACAATAGTCATGTCCCACAAGTGTCCCAACACAACAAAAAGAAAGGCCCGCGTAGGAATAAATGGAACTCATCTAATAAATGTATCTCATTAAGAAGGATGCAACGTGGGCATCTATGTCTATGGGCAAAATTTAGTTTGTCTAAACACTGTATGTTATTTCATTAAAAAACAGCTGAATTTATTACATAAAAGGAAGAATGTTGTTTTGGCCAATATCACCTACTACCACACACCACCGGCGCACCACACCGAATGCCACGGACAGCTCACCCACCGCACCACCATCACCACCACTCACCACCGGGTTCGGGTGGCTGGTGGGTTGGCCTGTGCTTTGACAACGGTAATTTTTGTCCTAGATTTTTTAATACGCATAAAGGGCCCTTTCATTATTATTTGACTTTATTTGGCCTAGCGCCCCATATCATGAGCCCCATTTACCTAACCTATTGTCGCGGAAGTGAACCCGAACACTGTGTCACTACTAACCCACGTAAACCCAGCTATACGTTATTCTTTACCACAGAAAAATATGAAAATAATTACCTTGATGATCACCTTAGTAACAAGCTATTTACCGAACTGGAGGAATTCTATCTCGAGCAACGCCAGCCGGACACTTGTAGCCGACAGGGTGGTTTACTAGAGACGCTCACTAACGCTTTACTTACAACAGTGCTTAAGAAAGTGGTATTATATTTCCCTACTACACTGCCTTTTAGAAATATATTTTCCCACCTGTTGCAGCAACCGGGTGCGGCATAATCAACTCCGCGGGATAAGGCAGAACTCAACAAAAAGCACGGAGTTGCCACAAAACGTACTCACGTAAAAGCTCTGACATATTAAAAAAAAATTGCTTACTTTCTTTCCCATTTCTATCTAAAAAAAAAAAAAACAAAAAAAATGATAACGTCATATTAATAATCACGCCCTCCCTATTCCTCACAACTCTCCATACACGGTTTCATCTTTTCCTCTCTTTCTCTTATTCCCAGAATTCCCTCTCCCCAAAAATATATCAAGAACCCTAAAAAAAAAAATTTAATCACTAATCAAAGGAAAAGTGGTGTGAACAAAGGAGTAGCCCTCAAAATTATGTCTCCAAAAACACCCTTGCACGCCAAGGTGAATCAGTCCATCTTTCTCTCCTTTTCAAGCCAAGTCACAAGATTTTATATGAAGAAGCAAAGAGTTGAATTTAACCATTTTTGGTTAAACACAAAGTTTTATGACCAAAAGGTAGGATTAGGGTTTCCTCTTTATTTTTCTTTTTATTCTAGTCGATCCATAAGGCACCACATTCATTCCTTGGTGTGGTTGCTGCTTGGACTCGAGTTGGATTCACCTTTATCATCTTCCTTCAAACTATTGTAAGAATCTCCCACTTTTATTAAATTTTTTTTGTGAAACCCTAATTTTTATAATTCGTTATTTGCTATTAAAATGATAGGGCTTTTATAATTAGAGGTAAACTAGACATCATGGTATACTTAATCGAAGGAAAAACTTAAAAACGATTTGTTTGGAAATTTTTTTTTTTTTTGTTTTTTTGTTTCGGTATGAATTTTTTTTTAGATTTCATAGGGCTTTTATACATGAGGTAGAATGTGAATGATTTCTATGATTTAATTTGGAAAAAGTTAAGATATGAAGTGTTAAAATAATTATTAGGGCTCGATCGATAATAATTTTTTTTTTTGATAAAGCCTTGATGTAGATGAAGATGTTATTGATTGTGATGTTGGACTTGGATTGATATATTTTTGTTTAGTTACTGCTATCGAATTGGATATATACATACATACACATATATTTTTTTTTTCTTTCTTTCTTTTTCCTTCGGCTTAGAGACCAGGATATAAACAAGAAATTTAGTTATTTATTTTTATTTTATTTTTATTTTTTATTTTTTATTTATTTTTATTTTTTTTTTGAATTGGAATATACAAGCTTGTGACTCAATTTGCATTAAGGTGAATAAAGATTTTTGTTATTTCCCTTCTTTTGCTCCTGAGATTTCAACCAGGATGAAATTGTAACTACACTAACTAAGGTGAACTAGTTGGGCCTGAACCCAACTTACGGCCCAACAGTAAACTCAATTTCGGCCCAACCAGAAAATAGCCCAACTCTTGGCCCAAACATATGTTAACCAAATTCATAAAAGGAGCCCAACTAATAAAATAGTCCAACCCAAGGCCCAAAGTAATATGGACCACTCGGCCCAATGATATTCGAAAAAAAGCCCAACTCGTATAACATTATAGAGGCCCATTTAAAGCCGGAGTAATACTTAAAAATCGGTTTAGCCATAAATTACATATACATATATATACCTAAACGACACACGAAGCTCACGAGGTTATTTAACGGACTATTAAGTTGTTTTATTCGACCACTATTATCGACATATGTTGGAACATGCATAAAAGGATATCATGAAACCAACCTTACCACTAAAACTTGTATACGGGACATGTCCGAGTTATCAACTATATACACGTACATATACAACTAACATTACTTTTTCCAACTTAATTTATTTTTTCTTAACTAACATCATCTATCAACTATATATATATATAACTAGCAATACTTTTCTTAACATAATTTATTTTCCTAACTAGCATTTTATCAACTATAAACATATACACATAAATAAATTCAAGAAGTTTTAAATATAATATATATATATATATATATATATATATATATATATATATATATATATATATATATATATATATATATATATATATATATATATATATATATATATATTTGTTTACAAACTTTTAGTTTTATACACTATATAAACATTTGTTTACTCGTTTGCCAAACTCAACCATTAGTACATATCGGAATGTATATATATACGAATAAGATTAATAAATTCTTCGATGATATTAGAACATACACCATAAATACCTATCGATATTATTGCTTTTACACCTCATGTTGACTAATAACGAATCATGCGTTTTGACCTCATTATATAAATTCACACGTAACTAAATTTGCATGCTTCTATAAGCCTAAACCAACAAAAATTCCTTAAACCTTTTAAAATTTATTTGAATATTGTTTATTCAAAAATTGTAATTGTAAACTAAATACTGTCGTACTATTCTAGGTCACGTGTCGGTGCCGCTCACTACCACTATTTGATTTTTCTTCATCGGAACACTATTCGCTAAGGTGAGTTTATAGCCCCACTTTACTTATACTTGTTTTACAACTATGGGGTGAGAAACATGCAAAACATTTTCTGGACCACTATACTATTTCTATTTTTCCAAAACTATTGCGTAGTTAGCCTAAGCCCCTGAACCCACTGTTATGCCCACTTTCATGAGCCGTTAGTTCCTGTTAGGAAGCGCGATTGATATAGATAGATCTATTGGGGATGACTTCCCCCGTTCGGTTGGCCAGACGGGTCAATGCGGGCGTATACCAAGTCGGATTACGAGTGTATTGGGTTAAACACTCGCTATGGGCCCTAATTATTATATTTATGTGCTATATTGTAGCGCACTGAACTGTCTAGCTTCGGTTGCATGAACTTAGTGCTAGCGCGATAGATTATTTTGTATGACATTATATGTGTTGTAATGCTTGTACACAAAACTATATGGTCCACACTGATTACTAAACCTATAGACTCACCAGCTTTTTGCTGACTTTTAGCATGTTTTTCTCAGGTGTTTGAGCTATATGTTACTGGCAAGGCATGGCAAGGCGATGGTCACAAAAACTATTTACCGAAGTGTTTTCACACAATGATATGACTTGTTTTTATGGGACCACTAAACTTTGGGCTTACCTTTTTATTTTCAAGACTTGATGTAAACTTAAAATTTTAATCTAATGTATTTTAACGGAACATGTATTCCGTTCTTTATATCTTTGTGTTGTGATTACCAATTAGTAGCACCCCATGACCCGAATGCTTCCGCTATACCGATTTTGGGGGTGTTACAGGCTGGGTGGTGATTCGTAAATGATTATGATAGCATTTGGTAGTGGTTGATGGTGGTGTTGGTGTTTGGCAGCGGTAGGTGGTGGCGGCGGTGAGTGGTAGTGGTGGTGGGTGGCATTGGTTGGCGGTGGTGCCTGGTGGTGGTGGTAATTGGTGGTGGTGATGTTGGTAGGTGGTGGTAGTGGGTGGTGGTGTCAGTGGGTGGCGGTAGTGCGTGGTGGTGGTAAGTGGTGGTGGTAGGTGGTGGTGATGGTGGTGGGTGGTGGCGGACTGGCGATGGTGGGCGGTGGTTATGTATTTCGGATTAACTGAGGTTATGTATTGATGACCAAACTAATGGACTAAAAGTGTTAACCCTGACAAACCACAAGAACAAAATATGTAGTTAACTCTTAACAAATACATCACTTAATACTAATGATATATACAATAAGAAATATTAAAAGAATGATACATACAATAAGAAATATTAAAAGTTTGATGCTACAATAAGAAAATTAAAAGTTGAGTACACAAAAAAAGTGTTAGATACATTTTTAGACAATTATCAATTTTTTTTTCGGAGTCGCATGAGAATTAAAAAGATAAAGAAACGATTTAAATATGTAAGTGTGTTTTTTGTTTGCTATTTGTAGGTGGGGTTCAATATTTCAAGCCTTATGATTTGAATCTGGTTATTTGATTTTTAGTGAGAAATACTTGTTAGTTGTGTTTATTATAGTAAGATACAATGAGAAATATTAAAAGTTTGATGCTTATAATAAGAAAATTAAAAGTTGAGTACACAAAAAAAATGTTAGATACATTTTTAGACAATTATCAATTTTTTTTTTTGGAGTCGCATGAGAATTAAAAAAATAAAGAAGCGATTTAAATATGCAGGTGTGCTTTTTGCTTGCTATTCATAGGTGGGGTTCAAGATTTCAAGCCTTATGATTTGAATCTGGTTATTTGATTTTTTGTGAGAAATACTTGCTAGTTGTGTTTATTAGAGTAAGATAAAAAGAGACAATTAAAAGTAAGATGAGTGTTGTTTGTGTGGTGTGATGAGTGTTGTTTGTGTGGTGTGTGGACAAAGTAGTAAAAAAAAAAAAAGAAAGAAAAAAGATAATAAAAAACAAATAGTGAAAAGACGAAATTGCTCTTCCAGCTAAAGAAAAGGGCTAACGGCTGTTAGCCTCAAGGAACCCGACTTGCAATATATGAAGAATATTGGGACTAAAAGCGAGATGTTTGAGGAAATAGGAGCAAATGCAAGAATCGAGCAGAGTTTGGGGACTAGCTGTGTAATTTACTCTAATAAGAGTAATATATTCCAATGAAGGCTTGGAGGCAAAGAAAAGATAAAAATAGGGCCCACTTGTTTTCGAAAGGGTTTGGCCATCAATTTATGAATCAAGCGTGTATATCGACCAAAGTCATGAGTATATATAGCCTTAGCCTTAGCGTTAGCCTTAGCCTTAGCCACATATATAGACAGTCTTACTCGACTGGTATTCTAGACAAAAATATCTAGTACTTTCAATGGGTTCGTTTTTAAACCTCCAGAGTTTTAAGTCATCAGATGAAGGCAAAATATTGGATTTTGATTCTATTCCTGATACGCTGACCAAGAACGACAAGCCCGAACTTCCATTTTCGGGCGACTCGAGATACCTTACTCGACTTTGTGTCTTTGAAAATGAAGAACAACTTTCTCCATCTAGATTAGCTCAACCCAGTGGTACGTCTTGCTTTCTTCTTTGGTTTCTATATGTAGAAAGGTCAACTGCATGCTTTTTTACATCCAAAATTAAATCTCCATATTTTTACTTTAGTTGTTCAAAATTAATCTTTACTCACAAATTCAACCAATAAAACAAGGGTTAAGTCCATGAATTGACCATTAATTTTCAAAAAAATTTAGTAATTGTTTGTAACGAACTTTGTAAAGTACTACTATCACCTATAAAACTCCTAAATTCGTTCAAATATTACTCATATTGTCCAAAAATGCAACTCGTCACCTAGTTGCAACCGGTTACTCCCTCCGTCTCAAAATTATCGTCCGGAGACAAAAATCACATAGTTTAATAAAAGTGATGTCACTTTAATTTTTAATCATTTAAATAGAATATTCCTCCATTAAATTCTTTAGCTTTTACATAAAAAAAACAGAAGGAAACATCAAAAAAGAAATATATACTATAACTTATAACTTGAAGACGATTTATCTTCTTCAAATGAGTATAAAAAGGTCATTTTATTTTTATAACCTATCACTACTAACTAAATAACATTAGAGAAATGCTAGGGCCACAAAGAAAGTCCCACAAAAAAAATCCACAAACTGACGTGGCAGAAACTGATTGGTTCAGTAAGAGAGAGGAGAGAGAAACTGTTACACAGTAGACTAATAAAACGCTGACACGTCAGCTTGTGGATGTTTTTGTGAGAGTTTCTTTGTGGGTCTAGCATACCTCATAACATTATAGCAAATCTTCATTTTCACCACCACACACCAGTCTTACCGTCCACCGCCACTCCCACAACCTCTAGCCATTTTCCCAAACTTTAAAACTAACATCCTAACACTAACCGATCTTCATTAAGAATTAACTACTCGGTATAATTTTATCTTTTTTCTTCATTGTAAATTCATGTTTCAACTTATTACTATATCTTTTTTCTAACAACTAGCGGCGACAACCACACAGCCACCATATTCCGGTGATAAAATCACACTAAATAAATGTTACTAAAATTTAAGGTAAAAAAAAAAACCTTTGAAATCGAGTGAACTTTACAACCAACAACAAGTTTACGACATCATCGTCATCCTCGATGATTTGCGAAAACACCCATCTAATCTACACTACATTGGTATCATCATCATACAACAAAACTTAAATTAAGATATAACTCTAAAGAGTTAAGCATGATTTACTTTTGTTACAGGAAAAAATAAGGGAATTTTGGTTGGATCATTATTTGGGTTTCTAAAATAAATACTCCGTATATGTTTTAAGTAGATGAAATGGGTAAACAGTGGACCAAGCTGAGCTGCTGAGGGTATTTAAGTCATTATATATGTAGATACGTGTGGTCATAAGTGGGCCCAACAAGCTGACGTGGTACCAAATGTTTTAAAAATCGGGTTTTTAATTGACCTGGTCGAGTTATCGGGCACCGGTTTGCAGCGGCGGACCCAGCAACAAAACTAAGGTGGTTCCCTCATTTAAGTCGAGACGCAAAAAATATTAATGGATCCCTGAGTCAGGTCGGGTCGGTTCAGTTACAGAGTTGTAACGTGATTCAAAATGCATCATTACTTTTGACATCTATAATTGTGTAGTTTGTTTGTACTTATTTTTTATAGTTTTGACTTGTGTACAATAACAATGCACTAAAAACATCTTAGTATCTTACAATTTCTATATATATATATACTCCCTATTAATAACCATTGTACAATAGCATGCATTATCTATACGATCAATCTCAGCTAGAAAGCTACTAGATTTCTTGCAAAAAAGACCAGTAACTTATAAGATAGAATAAAAGGAAAATGTTCATTGGGAACAAACACCTGTAAAAGTATTTCTCTTTATAGAAAAATATTCATTCTCTTTTATCCTTCATCTCCCCCAACTCTTCTCTCTCATTAACTCATCTTCTTCATCAAGTCTTTCTTCTTCACCATTCTTCTTAATCTATCTATCTCTATACTAAAATTCATTATTCAATTTTGTCTCCTTTTAAGTCTTTTTCATCTCAAGGTGGTTCATAAGATTTTTCTAAGGTAGGTCCTAGAAAAAATCATATATAACTTCTCAAAGATTTCGATTTCTTAGGTGGTTCTCGAGAACCGCCTACCATAGGCATAGCCGCATAGGTCCGCCCCTGCCGGTTTGACCGCCGGGTAAACCCGGTTTTTTATTTAAATCCTTTTTTATTTTTTCGGCCGGGTCAACCCGGTTTTTTATTTAAATTATTTTTTATTTTTTCGGCCAGGTCAACCGGGTTTTTGTAAAAAGAATTTGAAAAAAACCAAACCCGCCGGGTTTCAAGGCCCGGGTTAACCCGGGTCAATCAAAACCCGTGTTTAGAAACCCAGATTTTTTGACTCGTTTTTGTGGCTAGGCTCCGGTCCGACCGGCCGGGTCGACCGGGGTTTGAAAACGTTGGTGTTACCAAAACAGTCATATAACTTATTCTTGTAGGTTTCAACAAGTTTCATAGGTGATAGTAGTACTTTACAAAGTTCGTTATCAACAATTGAAAATTTTTAAAAGTTCATGGCAAATTGGATTTTGAATGTGAAGATATTTAATTTAGGACCAAGTGAGATTTATGTGGCATGGTTACTTTTCGTCTAATCCTGTAGGTTTTGAGCTGAGGGATGACAATATCAACCCACATAAGAAGATAATACAAGATAAGATAATAGCTGTACTAAAGCTGCTGACTTTCCGTGAACAACATGTTATTGTTCAATTTTGGTCACCTGCTGATGTTGTTGGGAAGCACCAAGTACTTACAACTATGGATCGACCCTTTGGTCTTGGTGAAATTACTGAACAACTTACTTCATATCGAAAGGAATCTCAGCACAATCTCTATGTTGTGGATAACGATCATGAAGAGGAAGAGCTTAGTCCTCCTGCTCGAGTATTTAGACGACGACTGCCCGAATGGACTCTAGATGTGGCTAATTACTCCCCAAAACAGTTTCCCCAAAAAGAGAGTGCAATTCGTCGCGATCTCCATGGATATGTGGCTTTACCAGTTGTTGACTTATCTACAAGTTCATGTGTTGGTGTGCTTGAAATCTTGACATCATCAAAGTATATAAGTTATGCATATGAAATTCAACAAGTTCAAAGCGCCTTGAAGGTTTCTTCTCTCCTCTAATGATCTATTTGATTTTGCAGGTGTTTGTGTTGGAATTTAATAACATGACATATCATTAATTAAAACACATAAACATCAAAGCAAGTGTGGGAAGCGTAAGGAATATAATTGTACATTAATTAACCGAATAATAAATAGTATGCGTACCTTTTAGATTCTAGCAAAACAAGAATCAAGAACCATAAAGTTATTTCTCTAAAACGTTGCTTTGTTTATATATCACACTAGCTTATAAGACCCGTCAAATTGACGGGTTTTTATAAGAGATCATGCAAAAAAAATAGTGTGTAAACAAAATAAAGAAAAAAAAATGAAAGTAATAATTTGAAAATGAGTTTGAGATGGGATAAAAATGATGCAAAAAGATAATAATGACTGCTACACCCGGTGTCGGTGAGATCGGGCACATCGGGGCGCAAATCAACAATAAAAAACTGTTTTGTGCAAGTTCGAGATGGGATAACAATGATGGAAGAAGCGCCATAATAATTTTTCTTCTTTTCTTTCTCAATTTGTTAACAAAAGAAGAAAAGTGTGGGCCCAAAGGAATAAATGTTGCATTCCTCCCTTTTTACTGGTATGGAGGACAACAAATAATAAGATATCATTTCTATCTTCGAAATCGGATCCCACTAAACAAACAACATTATTTACAATGATTCCATTACTCGATGTAAAACGGTCCTCTTCATCGGATGAAAGTATGCACAATTAATAACATCTTATCATTATTGTCGACACGGTCTCAACCGTTTAGGTTTGAGAAGCAATACTCTTGTATTCTGAGAATATCGTCCTGATATGATATAGAGATAGATAATGATGTTAGGAAAATTAAGTGTACTATATAAATAGCCAACTTACATAGGGATTAGTTCTCGATTGCACTCTTTCTCCTCTCCCTTTTAAGTTCTCGCTCATCCTATATCAACGATTTCGACCTAATAGTAGCTTCTATAATAGACTGCCTTATATTCTCCCTTTTGAGTTTGCAGTCATTCTGATCATAAGGATTCACATAAGAGTATAAAACAAAAGTTATCTTTATAGAGACGATCCCGAAAAGAACAACAAAAAATAACAGATAAAATCGTTAATTCATGAGGCTAATGTTCTATATAAAGTAACAAACAACAACGAACGTAAACATGTTCTATTATTTTTTAAATGAATAATAAGCAATAACTCAACAATATTATAAACAATTGTGTTTGTAACTATTAATATAATAAACGTTCATGCATCGTCTTCTCCAATAGCTGCAGTCAACGCCAACCACTTGAGTAATTCATGTTCATTCCTTGAATACCTAAAAAAGAGTTAAACTATAAGAAAGTTGTATATGTAAAGTTAAAAATGCCTTTTATTTACGGCTAATACCTCGGTGTTATTACCTAATAGTGTAGAACTACATATTAAAGTATTATAAAACAATACCTTTTTTATCTCAATTCTGTTTGATTGAAGTAAGAGGTGGTGGTTTCGACCGATTAATTATAAATATGACACTCGATAGCAATAAAACACCTTGCTCGACTCGGTAACAATAAAACAAAGGAAGCATTCGAAGAAAATCAATATCGTTAATATTGTGTTGAAAATTAATGGGCAAGAATAAGCGTTTTGGATAAAAAGCTTTATTGGTGCCTGCAACATAATTTTTCCTCGAGCAAAAGCATGCAGAATGTCAATTAGTAACAAAATAGATACATGTCTTGATCGAAACCATATAAGGGAGTTGTAGTTTGAGTTTTGTCTATGCTAGTTATACTTGATTAGGTAAATAAACATTTTAATGTGTTTTCATACATGTTGAGGTCTAGATACTCACATACAGTTAAAGGGGCTCGGGGCAAATTCAACTAATGTTATCTAAGTTAATATTCACTCAAAAAAAAAACTTTTTGTATCGAGGGCATCTTTAGAATATACCAAATTAGTATACCTATCCTTTCTTTTGACTGTTATCTAAGACAATAATTACATACGGAAGAAAAAAAGACAATACTCACTTCTTCAAGAACAGGAGTTAAATTAGCATAAGATCTGCAAGACTCCTATTACTTTGGGGATGCAACCTCGTCATCTTCTTAATAACATTAAAAAAAAAAAAAAATAAAAAAAAAAAAAAAAAAAGAGAGAGAGAGAGAGGAGGAGAGAGAGAGAGAGAGAGAGAAGATGAGGAGAGAGAGAGAAAGTAATATAATGTATGAAATTAAGTTGAAAAGGACCGTCTCAGCCATTTTACTATGGTGATGGTGGATCTACTTAAGGTAGAAAGGACTTCCAACTTTATTTTTATAGGAGTGGGGGATCGAACCCTTGACCTCTCAAGGTTGAGAGGCAGGGGTTTTCTAATGAATCATATATCTAACAAAAATAACACTGTGGAAAGGTAGTCAACTGCACATGTATCAGTGGGGCATCAAATGCTTGGTGTTGTTATCAGATTTGCTGTCTGCAAAATGACAACCATGGAAATGAGTATGGAAGAAATGAAACCAAAAATGATATCGTACTTAAATGTCAATAGACTATTACGTTTAATGATTAATTAACCATTGCATTTGGGACTTTATATAATAATCGTATATCTATGTATTTGCTATATACTATGACACTTTTGTAACGACCCATACTAAGCTGAATAAAATTCAATGCGCTGATTTGTGTCTTTCTAATATATTAATTTTGTACAACCTCTTCAAATGCATATTTATTTCTACACAAAAAATAAAACTCATCTTTCACTTATATTTTGTAATGACTATTGAAAAGCAATTAAACACTCCAAGCCAATAACTGTTCTTTCACCCATCGTCAAATTTAGGAGCGTCCAAGATCAACCATTTTAAATCTCCACCCACAATGCAATTTCAACCAATTCAAGAAAACATACAAAAACTAAAATCACCCATTGAATTAATTGAGGTTTCACCGATTTTCAAAAACCACAAATGCAAATTCCTCTCCTCTGATGTCATCACCGATCCGGCTAAGTATCACATCTATTTCTATAGTTTTTCTTTTTAAAGGGGTTTTGATTTAAGATCCCATAGTTATTCCTATGTTTATTGTAAATCTCTGATTACACACATGCAAATCCTCTGATTTATGGTAACTTTTAATTGTATTTAATTGATTTGGTTTATGTTATTGATGTTCTTTACTTTGGTTTAGTGTTCTATTTGGTATTCAAGGATTTACCCCGTGTCAATAAGGTTTATGGGACTTTATCAATTCTTTTTGTTATGGTTTATTGAAGTTCGCTAATTAAAGTCATTAGTACTGTAATTTTTGTTTGATTGTTTGCATTCTGTGTAATGCTACTCTATTGATCATTTAAAGGTCTTCGCTCCAGATCTGCTGATTATATGCTAATGAATTTTTGCAGATGTTATCATCAAGACAATCAACCCTAAGTCCCTAAACAACTCAAATTCCGGTAAGTTTTAATGTATGTGAATCTGATTTGGTTTGTTTTATTGCTGATATTTTTTAATGTTTATGATTGCATCTTATTCACAGATTCAACATCCCCTAATCGAAAAAACATCATTCAGTGGGTTTTTTGTGTTCCAACTCGGTAAGTATCGCGTGTATTTTCGAATTCAATTTAGAATTATATTTGATCAACATTAACTTCAAAACGTATCTCTTCAATCCTTCTCGTGTTTAGGGTTTATTTGTGGACAATTGTATTTTTTAAATGATAATTTGTGTTGTGCCATGTGGGGATGAAGATGATCAATAGGAATATGTTTTTTTGGGGCACAGGAATGTTACGTAGTAGTTGGGGGAACATTCCGATTTGATACTGAAACACAATGAGAGGAGGTTCAATAAGAAGTAATTACAGGTGTATATGCTATTATATATCATATCATTATTAAGCTTGAAGAAGACAAGAAAGAAAAAGTTTTTAAAGACAGGTCACTATGAGTTTGCCACATATATATTGGTCTTGGAGTAACATAGGTCAAGTCAAATGTATGGTTTAGAAGTTTTTTTGTATAAAATAATAAGTGCTTCCTTCATGCTATGTTTTCCTAATTTGTGTGATATTTTCAAATCATGGTTATGTGGACACTGAGTTTAATCAAAAATTGGAGCTGCAACTGCTCTTGAAGTTCGAGCAATCGGGGGGGGGATTAAGTTTGCCTTTGCACCTTGTGTTGCGGTAAAATGAATTAAAATTTTAACATTATTATTGTTAAAGAATCTAATTCTAAGCACCTTTTATTTCAATCTAATTGATAGGTATTGTAGATATCCCAGACAGGTCCGTTGGTTTGAAAGTTTTAAGTGAAGATCTAATACTGTTTCGAGCAATTACCGCGGGAGTTTAGAAGGTATCGTATTTGGGAACTTATTGAAGTAGAAATTTATAGAGTTCTTTCATATGCTATTTTTTTGATAGTATTATGGAGTTAGAAGTACGTATTTGGATCAATGATATGTTATCACCTCATTCTATGGATTCATATCATGTCTCCTTTTGTTATGTATTGCTGATATGTAAATAGCGTGACCGGTATTATTTTTCTAAGGGGCATGACAGAAGAACCGCCTATAATTGTCAAGTTGAAGTAAGTATTTATCACCAGCTCTAATGAGTTGGTTTTTTTTTTTCAAACG
>LBNU01010440.1:254850-284789 GCA_014162995.1 Artemisia annua
TTTTTTTTTTTTTTTTTTTTTTTTTTTTTTTTTTTTTTTTAATTGTTATTATTATTTTTTTTTCATATGCTTTCTTAAGCTTATTCTTGGAGACGCCTCTAATATGCAGGTTCACAATGAACATTGGCAAAATGAGTTGGAAAAGATCCACAATGTACTAAAATTTGTGTGCGACACTCACCGATTACCTCTTGCTCAGACATGGGCTACCTCCCCACCAGTGGCGGAGTTAGAAAAATTTCTGTGGGATGGCCGAAACAATTCTTTTTTCAGGAAATACATTAAATGGGAGGGCCGAAATAAAATTTTTTCCGGAAATACACATGAAATCGCAAATAAATACACTAACGGGCTTAGACCTAGGGGGGCCGGGACCCTCCCCGGTCCTCACATAGCTCCGCCCATGCTCCCCACTCACTACTTTTGCTTCCCATGATCAAATTCTAAAAAAGAGTTGTAGCAGTTTTCATACTAGATGCCTTGGAAAATTTTGCATGTCAACGGATGCTTTACCATATTATGTGCAAGACTTGCGCTTGTGGTCATTTCGGAAAGCATGTAAGGAACAACACTTGGACAAGTCCAGTGGCTTTGTTGGCAGGGCGCTATTGTCCCATGGTTCATGTTTCTGTGAAGATGTAACCAAACTTAGTAAAGAAGAATACCCTTTGGTTCACTATGCACTCATGAGTGGGTTGAGCAGTTGCTTTGCAATCTTCTTGCATAGTATAGAAAGCAATAATGACTATGTCTTAGAGTTTTTTCTGCCTTTGAACGTAGAAGACGGTAGACATGTCCAAAATTTGGTGCGCACATTGAAGCACAGCATCGAAATAGCCTCGGGATTTGAACTAGGAGATAATGTACAAGTGTTTGGACCATCCATAGAAGCCAGTAGTGTATTTTCAAATACAGACCCTCAAAGTAATGATGTTAGCAATGACGAAAACTCTACTTCCAATCACGATGTGAATATGCAGATAGCAAGCAATACTGTTACTGGTGCTAGAGAAGAAAGTAACCTTTTGAAAAGAGGCATAAAGCGTAAAATAGACTCTCTTACAGTAGAGGCGGTTAACAAACATGTCGGGAAGCCAATAGATGAAGCTGCCAACAGCCTTGGTGGTAAGTAATCTTACTTGTTTATGATTAGTTGTAATCTTGCATTCATTTTTTTCTTTTATACCATGATCATTTACTTTTGGCCAATTTGTTTTTCCAGTCAGCAGGTCTACATTGAAGCATTTCTGTCAAGACAATAATATGACCGGTTGGCCATTACCGAAGCACAACAAAAAAACTGCCTGCACTGAGTCGAAGCTGTCACGAATATCAGGGTCAAAGCAAAACATACAACAGTCTTCGAATGTACATTTTGGTTTATTTGATGCAGCGATCCTGTTGGTAAGGATCAAGCGGTGGAGTTTTGCAAGTAAACGCCATGCGTTTTCAGGCAATTGGTGGAGTTGTGGGAAGCACAGCCATCTTTCTTTTAAGTCAGATTCAATATACCAAGTAGCACGACTCATGATATTCCTGCAACGGTGGAAAAATAAGAAGTCCAATGAAGTCTCGGATACAAGGAAGGTGACAGTGAAGGCAACTTTTAAGGATGATATGATAAAGGTTCAAATCCCTATTTCATCGCGCCTGTTTGAACTACAAAATGAAGTGGCACATAGGACTAAGTTAAAGAGTGCAGGCTTTCGTTTAAAATACAAGGATGACGATGATGACCTGATACTCCTTGCTTGTGATGCTGACTTGCAGAATCTTCTAGGAGGGTCTTCAACAAGTAACAACACTACTGTTAAATTAATCATCCAGGCCGATGATTAAGGCATTAAGCTATTATTAAAATTATTCCACTTCCATAATGGTAGTTTATGAATAAGGGATAATAGATTGTAAATGTATCAAAGTTGTCACTTTTTACTATGTTGCGTAGTATTCTTCTTTTCCTAATAAATGTGGTGATATTGCTAAACTTCCAAACTTATCTATACTATATATAAAGGAAAACTCGAAAAGTGAAAAAGTGGAAAAATTAAGTAAACTATTTATGAAAACTATAAACTTTTATTATCATTTTCGTTTATAATCCATCTTATTTTTATTCAGTTTAAATAGTGTTAGTGTTTAATTAATGTTTTCAAAACCGGGTCTCTAATCGACCCGGTCGAGTCAGCTTATTATTAAAACTTGTGTAAGTCTCAAAATAAGGAAAAAAGAAAAAGAAAAGAAAAAGAAAAGAAAGGAAAAGTAAGATGCCTAAATCAGCATGATAGTGATTTATTTGTTTGTGAAAAAATGGGTTCCTCTGTTGTCACTAATAATATGCTGCCAAATAGGATTAGACATACATTTAGGCATAACAGTTACGCATGACAATCGTGCTGTATGAAGAAATAAGCTGCATTGCATAACGCAGTTTGGAGTTGGTAACTTAAAACTGGTCATTGCATCAGTGATAATTATGGAGGTGTAGAGGTAGAGCTGAAGGAGCATATGGACTCTGATGTCTTTCTCGCTCGGCTTAAAGCTTCGATGTTAGATTGGACAGTGCAGGTTCTTTCTATATTATACACATTTCATATCTGTTCCCTGCTGATTTAGACGTCTGCAGAATATTATCACTTATGTGTGTGCCTTGTGTTGTATAGTACTCTGTATATTACAGGCTTTCATTGTTTCCTTCTAACTTCAGGATGGTTGTGACAGGGAAAGAGGGGTGTTTGGATTAAACTGCCGATTGATCTTGTAAATCTTGTCGAAAGTGCAGTGAAGGTACCTATGTAATTCTCATATAAAAAATAAGTTTGGCTTAGGATTGTTGTTAAATTTAGATACATTTGTTATGTTTTCTTTTCTCAGGAGGGTTTCCGTTATCACCATGCCGAGCCTGATTACCTCATGCTTGTTAACTGGATTCCGAAAACAATAAATACCATCCCCGCAAATGCTTCTCATAGAGTAGGTGTTGGTGCTATTATCTTGAATGATAAACGAGAGGTATATATCTAATGCCATCATATTTCACTGGTGTCATATCTGAAAGTTTACGAGTCCATTTTTGTTTATTTTATGGTTCAGTTGCCTAGGGGTGAGTTCAAATGAGAATGCTAAATAATTACAGAGAAAGGAAACACATTTATTACGTAATTATTCACTTACGAATACGTTCTAAATTCACATGTGATTCATTTTATACTTTTTGGTCAAAAGACGGACAGCCATTCAATTTTTTATTTTATTTTTTTCTTCTCTTTTGTTTATTTTGTTATTAAATAAACATTTTGGCTCGATGGAGTTCTGTTTCTGATAACTCATTTTCCTATTCTTCTTGTTAATAGATGCTTGTGGTCCAAGAGAAGAGTGGGATAAATGGATAATGCGGGGGAGTGGTATATGGAAGCTCCCTACCGGAATTGTTGAAGAGGTACATCAACACATGTTTCAGCAAAGGTTTATTGTTTCTTAGAGATAGCAATTTAAGCCCTTGTAATTAGTTGACTTAGGTTATTTATTTTCCCAAACGGGTCAAATTGGTCGAAATTTGCTCATAAGTCTATTTCTGATCATATACTGTAATCATAGTAACGAACTGATTACTTAAAAAAAGTAAATAGTATACAATCGAGTGTTTGCAGATTAACCAAATCCAGCCCATTAAGGCGTGCCTTAAAACTTACACCTGTCAACCTAAACCCATTTTGACACGTTACCCGACCCGCACGACCTGCCCAATTTTCCCAAGACTACACTAAGCTTTCTCCCGTAAACTGATGAAAGTTCATTCGACAGGGAGAGGAGATATCTGAAGGGGCGATTAGAGAAGTTAAAGAAGAGACAGGGGTAAGTGTTAAGCCTCAGATGTGCATATCAATAAAATATTTCAACTTTTACCAAATGCTGATTATGATTTATTGTTGTTTCAGATAGATACAGAATTTGTGGAAATACTGGTATTCAGGTATTTTACTTAGCCACTTTTTGAGCCTTATCTCCTGAACGATTATGATATTTGAATGAAGATTATGTTAACAAGCTACATTTATGGTGCTATATGATGCCATTGAGACACCTAAGTGGAAAAATGGTGAACTTGGTAACTGTAGCTTCGAATTACTAATACTTTATTTATGCACATATGTTTATGTTTTGTTGACAGCCAATGGCACAAGGCATTCTTTAGGAAATCCGATTTATTCTTTGTGTGTATGATGCGGCCATTGTCGTTTGACATTCAAATTCAAGAGTCAGAAATTGAAGCAGCTAAGGTAAAAAATTTAAAATTCTGAAACGGGTCAAATCTGAACTTACCCAATTACAGAATGAAAATATTATTTCTGAAAAATCATAAGTAACACATTATTTATTCGTTATAAAAATTTTAAAGAAAGGATGGTTACAGCCAACCAGACCCAACCCGTACTATAAGTGAACCACTTCAACCCAAACAAACCCGCCAAACCATCCATCTTGTTGCCTCTACTAGACTTCTTAACGAAACCAAAATACACCAGGGTAAAAAACATATACTTGTGGCTTAGGAATTTAGTGGTGCTAGTTGTTGTAACATATATGATACAGGCAAAAACGGTCGGGCTAATATGCTCTTCTTTTTTTGCAGTGGATGCCATTAGAGGAATTTGCAGCTCAACCCTCAGAAGCAGGGTAGTCTAATGAGATACATTAGTGAGTTATGTATAGCAAAGGTCGAGAGGGACTACTCCGGTTTTTCTCCAAAACCAGTAACGTCCTTTTTCAGTGAGAAACCAGGTCACATTTATTTGAACCAGCGAGATCTTAAGTAATATAAACACAAGTGTTCACCATTTATATCAAATGTAACATTACAAAATTGTAATCATGAATCAATATTCTTTGACAGGAACATGGTGTTCAACATATCATGTTTTTCTTTTCTAGTTGTAAAACGCTAAACATGTCAGCAATGTTCAGCAAATTATAGAACCATAAATGCAAATAGACATACAAATTCGTATCTATGATTCTTTAAATCACTCATTTTTGGCAATAGTGTGTCTTAAGATGTAATGTTTTTTTCTTTCAAACTCCATTTTAGCAAAGCATTTATACAGTTACGAAGTCATCCGTTGTCTTTTCGCCACACACTATTCTTACCCATAATAAACTTTCCAAATGCCATTAGTTGGTAAAGTTGTAGACGACTTTTACAGTAAAGAAGCAATACTTATCATGACCAGTCATAGAACTACACCAGAGAGTAACTCCGTAAATCTGCTTACTTGATCTATTGTTTCGAACAAAATATACCTTTTTCTGTTGGTGATATTGCGTCACCAATATGATTTAAGTGTAATGGATTGACTTGGTTGACCAATGTGTAATCATGATAAATGTTCAACAAGTCGGGGGTTTGTGCGGAGTGCACACTTGTGTGACGTTATTAATATTATCGGCCCCGAATCACGGGGGTCCGGGGGCAGCGCCCCCGGTAGCGGGGTTCCAGGGGCGGCAGCCCCTGGTAGCAGGGTCCAAGGGGCGGCAGCCCCTGGCAGGGTCCAAGGGGCAGCGCCCCTGGCTGGGGTCGAAAATAAAAATCCCGGTATTTGGACATGTATTTTAACCCGTTTATTTAACCCGTTTTGGAGGTTATAATAACTGCTATGCAGTTATAACCGAAATTCGGTTTCTTGGTCAATAAGTATTCTCATTTTGGTTCTCGTTTCATAACAACAAAAACATATTCGCTGTTCAAATCTGAGTTTTATCCGATTTGAGATTTCGATAGAACCATCGAAATACTTCGATCTGATAGTGTTTACACGACTCTCAGATTACTGTGATCCATAATTTCTAACATTTTCCACAAAAATATGGAAAGCGATAGACGTAAGTTGCTTATATGGGTTATACTTGATGATGAACTAGAAATTGTCCAATGGTTTTCTTTTGTAACACTAGTGTCATTTCAAGAAAGGTTCAAAATATTAGGGTGTGGTTTAAATGTAGACGATTTTTAGTCTGAGTGTACCAGAAAGAAAGCTTATGCATCCAGTTACAATATTTCAGAGAATGAACGGGGAGATGTTTAAAAAGCACGTCACTAGCTGTACCATAATTCGAATCTTAGAAATAGTGTATGAGTTATACAGAAAAACAACACTGGCCTTAAACATACGATTAGAACTTCATACATATGATATCTTCGAAAAAAACATGTATCATTAATTCATGGAACTGGAATAAGGAATATGTCTTCTGCTTTCTATAAGATTTCAAGTACACATAAAACAACTATATTCTGTTAATTTCACTCTTCCTCAAAAGACACCTCCAACTATATCCATATTTGCTTGCCGTAGGAAACGAAATTGGGTGGTGCTGAGTATCATTAAAGGAGCCGCAAAGAACTTGCATCTCTCATAAGGATAGTTTGGGGTTGGAATACTCTTAAAACGTCTAGTGGTGAACCCAATTTAAAAAGGGATACAGATACGAAAGCGCATTAGAATTTTTATTCAAGTAATTCTAAAGTAATCTCAAGTCTTAACTAGTATCATACTTCATGATAGTTATATGGAATGTTTTGTTAAAACAAAGCTTCAAAAGCTAGTGTTTAATTTTGGATCAAAGATAAACGATATAGATGGATTAACTTTGTTGGTGAACGGGTAAATCTCAAGGTGATGTAAAACACTTGAGTTCGAAGCTTGTACATAAATTTCTTGCAAATTAGACTCTTTTTGTCAAATATGAGTAATTAGAGTTAAGTCCGAAGCTTGTTCCGCTGATTTAAACATTTTGGAGGAATTCGAAGCTTGGTTGTAATTGCTTGTTAATGAGAGCAAAGGGTGTAGGTATGCTGAAAAGGCTTTTGCATCCGGTATCCCACATCCTTAATTGTTACAAATGGCCAAGAAAGGATTCAATATAAAAGGAGATGCCAATGTTTAAGTGAATCATACTTTTATAGCCATTTTGGCTGTGTCTCGTTACATGTAAATACAATTACAAGTTTTAAAACTTTATACATTATTAAGAAGCTACTTTTAAAATTATTATTAGTTTTAAGGGTAGGTTATTTTTAATTTATAACATTTAAAACTTGTTTAAACTAATAAACTATTAAAACTTGTTTTGACATATAAAGTTCTACATTGTCATGAGATGAATTCGGCGAGAGTTTTGTGTCTTACGATTCTGGGACCTTGATGAAATAAAATTTATATCTTCTAGTATTTGCTTGGTTGATCCCATTTTTAGTAAGCCTAATCACTTTAATTGGAAATCAAACTTTTTATTCAAATCTCTTATATTGCTGTTCAAAAGAAATTATGCACCCAATCACTTTACCCGTCATAATATCTCACCCCTTTTTTTTAAAATAGCAATTATGGCGGGCAACCGAACCTTACCCGGCTTGTAAAATCCTAAACTTGTTTTGACCTTTTACCCTTATTGATCGTATTGCACATCACTTAATATAAATTTGGTACTAATACCACATTGTTGAATCTGTATCTCAGACTGAGACTATAGCTATTGTTGTATGATGTTATCTTCATGCGTACATGCAGGGACGGACCCACATGGGAGCCGGGTGTGGCACGGGCCACACCCAATTTTAGGTCACGTAGTGTAAATTTTTTATAAACTTTTTCTGGGCTCGTGCAACACCCAATTTTACCTAATAAATTCTTTATTGGGCAACATTAGTACTCACGGTCATAAAAAATTTTTGTGCAACACCCTCTCAAAAATCCTGGGTCCGTCCCTGCGTACATGTGTATCCAATTGACAGGCAAATGCATAAGGCGTTCTTTCGGAAATCAAATGTGTTCTTTGTGTGCTTGATGCATTGTGTGCTTGATGCGCCCACTGTCTTTTGACATTCATATTTAAGAACAATAAATTGAGGAAGCCAAGGTAGTGGCTTGTGTTATCTGTACGCAGAAAATTTATATTGGTTCTTTAGATCAATTAAAATAGACTTTCAAACATGATAATTCCTTAAAAAATGTGTATTTCTTATTTTAAATTCCTTCATACATTTTTGTAGTCATAAGTAACACATCTTTTATTTGTAAATAATATTTTCAAAGATATGACAAAATTTGTTGCAGTCAACCGAACTACTCTAAATTACCCACTTCAATCCAAACATTTTAATTCGCTTATTTGCACTACGAACTCTCTGGCCCGTCACGAGTATTTTTCCAATTCTGGACTTCACTTGTTCCTGACGGCGTCACCTTGTAAAGTGTGACGGCGTCACCTTCTGTAATCTTCAAGGTCTTTTGAGTTTTTGTTGTTTTCCGCACTTTTTCACTCCGAAAACGCCCGAAAATGCTTCTTTTGTGATTTTCCCTTCAAAAGTACCTAAAATGAGAAAAGAAACGACTTTGGGTGAAATCCAAACCAAAAACATACGAATTAGGACTCAAACCGACCCCTAAAAACGTAACATTTTTCGTCTCATCAGTTACACCCGTTTCCCGGATACAAATAGGCCCTACCCTAGATGAAATTAACTAAGACTTTACGTGATTGGCTAGTCAAAGCCGATTGTCAACCTAATAGTTAACGAAAGTGTTATATGGTTATAGAAAGTATATTGTGCCACAACTAGGAAGAAAATAGACTTCAAAGACCTAAGTTGTAACACCCCCAACTCAAATATGGCAGCTACAGTGCTGGGGGTATTACGAAAATAGAAACCAGGCACAGTTATAGTAAACGACCACAACTCGGGACGTTTAAAATNAGAAGAAAAGAGAACTAAGAGACTAAATGTGCCAAATGGCCAAACTTGCGACTAGCTAATATAACATAGGAGATTCTAGACTTCTCAATATTATTCAAGGATGTGTGAGGTCCGGTTTTTAAGAGAAAAGGGAGGGAAAGATGGAAGCTTGATAAACCAAGGGTCTAAGGATTTGGTGTCCTAGTGCTAGAAGCTTGTGTCTAGCAATGATCCACACAAGTAAGTAACCCTTTTTATATTGACTCAATGAGGTTAACGTTTATGATTAAGTGGGATTTCATCATATGATCAAGGTATGATCATATGATAAACTATGTAATAACCCGTAATTTACCAAGTCATTAATTAATGTTAAACATGAAATAATTCAATTTGAAGGTTTAGTTAACCCTTTTTACGAGTTAATTGTTTTTATAAATATAATGCATCTACAAATTTTATCCGTCAACTATTATGAGACGTATCTCACATTTCACCTCGAACGTACTCACACACGTACCGACACCAGGTTAATTGTCGGGCTAATCAAACCCGACAATATACTTAGGCCTTTGTGAGCCCATAACTCAAGCAATTACACACTTATTTTTTCCTTTTGGCTCAACTCAACCCAACACCTTATAACTCCCTTTGGGCCTCGGCCCGTGTCTAACAACAAACAAACCCACCCTTCTTTTTTTTTTAAACGGGCTACAAACCACACCTAAGCCCAACCAACTTAAGTATATTTCTTTCCTCTTTTTTTTTGTGTGTGACTGAGAAATAAACGAGCAAACACACCCAAATAATAAAACGCACCCTAAATTCATGTACACACACGTATGTTTTAAAAACTCAAATCCAAAAGGCTAAACCTAATCTTATCAAAGTAAGTACTAGTGTCCCCTCCTAAACCCCTTTAACTCATGGATAAACCTAAGGGGGTGGCAATGGAGCTCGGCATGGAGCCATGCCGCTCGGCAACACCGCTGCCACCCTTGCGGCATGGCTGCGGCATGAACATGCACGGCATGTATTGTCGTTGAGGCATTGAGATGGAAAGCAACATTATAGCCGTTCAACGGCTAGAAATCAAACCGTTGGGGCTTTCAAACCAAAAATAAAAAAAAAAAAAAAAAAAAAAAAAAAAAAAAAAAAAAAAAAAAAAAAAAAAAAAAAATCCCTTTAAAGACTAGGATGAAAAGTTACATGTACAACAAGAACAAATCAAACCTAAACCCTTCTAATCTTCAATCCTTGTCTTGAATCTTTACCCAACCTTGCAAAACCTTGCTAATTACCCCAAGAATAGCCTTATATCTCAGCCCCTAATACCTTGTATATCTCCTAATCTAACTATAGAATCACCAAACAACCCAATAACCATGTAAAGCGCATTAAACCCTTCAACTTTGGTGTGTATCATGTTGTATAAAATTAAAGTATGGTGAATCTATGGTGATTATAGGTGTACAGAAATGGAGGAGTAAGGAAGAGAGTTTCATTTTTTTATTTATTTATTTATTTATTTATTTTTTTGATCTCATTTGTTTCAAATGAAATAAAAAGATAAGTATCAATGTAACAAGCATGAGGTGGTTAACTAATTTGACATTGGTGGCTTATACGTGGCATAAGGGTGAGTTTTGTGTCAGAATTTTGTAATTATCTTACATAATATAGTTAGTTTAAAATTTAGAGGTATAGTTTTGATCTCATTTGTATCAAATGAAATAAAAAGACAAGTATTAATGAAATATTATGTTTTTATTAAATTGTTTAATATAATTATGAATATAAAAAAAATAAAAAATAAAATTAGTTGAGGCATGGAATCATGGTTGCCACTAAAAAAGTATGGTGAGGCATGAGAGAGGCATGGAATGAGGTGGCAGGATATTATTGGTATGTGGTGAGGCATGGGGAAGGCTGGGATCATGACTGACACCCCTTAATACTCATCCTAAAGTCAACTATTATGAAACTCATAACCATATTTCTCTCTTGTTTGCCCCATGTGAATCGACAGAAACAAGTACAACCCCTATATACAATGTCAAACTCTATTATTGTTGGCTAACTTTCCTACTTAAGAAACACAAGTCTTAATCACTTCACACTACCAAAAAACTCAAACACATTTCTCTCGACACTCTTGTTACTGCCGTGAAGGAAGAATAAAGGAAACAAGGGTTTCGGTTTATCTTGCAAGTTTAGAAGTCGCCTTGGGTTAGCTTGAAGAGTCGGGTTCGCATTGAAAGCTAGGTTAAGCTCGAGTTCTTTTGTTCTCGTTCGTGTCCTCTTATGTATCTCACCACCACTTTTGGTGTCGTAAGTCTCTCAACCCATTTCAATACGTAAAGTAGTCTTTCAAGTCCCGTATGTAGTTTCTTAGTAATGCTCGCGAAATGTTTTAAACCTTCTAAACTCGTTTTCATTACACACGTGCTGTATAAAACGCAACATGCACAAACTTAACCTATCATGATGGTCTTGTGTGGTTAAAGAATTAAACAAAAACTAAAATGTTGTTAACATACCTTGACAGTCGACACACACCACATTCAACTTCCAAGTATACAAATAACTCTTGTGTTGTTTTACTAAACTTTTGTGAGGTCCTTTATTCAAACTCAATATCTATAAGCTCAAAAGGCTGAACACATGCTTAGTTACCGCTTGGTCGACTCGTAAGTAGTTTATGGAATGTAACGCGACTTGAACTAACATGTAGGACATACTAAAGGTTTCGGCTCTTTTGGAATACTACTCACCAACTTACCACACGACTACAAGTCCTTTGGTGTTACCATTTGTTACGCATAATTATTTGACGCTCAGTTCTGGAATTGGAAAGGAAGAGAAAAGGAAAGAAAATTGATAGGTTTTTGTGTTCTTGAGTTTTTTATAAGGGAGGAAAGAGAAGTGGAGAAGAAATAGGGAGGAAGTTTAGTTAAGTAAATCTTCCTCCCACTTTTGGGAGGAAAAGGAAAAGAAATGGAAACTTATGTTGTGGCTGAGATATAAGGCTATTCTTGGTTGATTTGGCTATGTTTGGCGCAAAGCTTTTTAGAGCTTTTTGGAGCGATGAGCGGTGAGCAATGAGTTTTTTTATTTTTGGTGTTCGTTTGGCATGAGAGCTGTGAGTTTTGCTATTTTTTAGGAAACTCATTTTTCCAATGCTTCTTTATGAAGCTGTGAGCGGTGAGCAGTGAGCTATGGCTACTGCTCACAGCTACTTTTGCCAAACACAGCCTTTGTCTCCCATTTGGCACGGGTTCGAACCTGGGCAAGAACACTTTAGTAGTTTTATTTTTTTTAATGCGAAATTGTTGCCTTGTTCTTTTAAAAACCAAACGGACCCTTTTGGGCCTTAAAGCCCAATAACCTTTCGTATAAACCATTTCGAGGTAAACAGTTACATGAAACTAAAAGAGGAGTATTTGAATCATATTAAAAAGAAAACTAAATTTTACAATTATTGATTTTTGGACCAAAAATGCAAATTTTATAAAACTTGGGTGAAAAATGTAACATTTAGTAAGTAACGGGTTAAAAATGAAAACTGTGATTCTAGATTAAGAATTGAAATAATAACTAGGGTAGAAACTGTCATTTTCAGAAAGTGTCGGTAAAAGGTATAATTTTATGATTTTGGACTAGAAATGAAAAAAGGTATAAGTTTTGGGATAAAAATGTAATTTTTATATAAGCTGAGGGTAAATTGTGTAACTTTATAATATTTTTGAGAAACTGATATCTACAACTAGTTAGTCAAAAAATTTATAAAAACTTGCACATAAAATATAAATACGATGATATCGATATATACTCCACAACGTTAAACTTTTAAACGAATAACGAACTTCACTAACAAATAACTTTATTTTTGAACTTTAAGCATTGCCACACAAGCATCGATAATACAACACTTAAAGATTTTCAAACTTATTAGATCGTTACACATCGAGTCCTAAACCAACGAATCTAAGACTTGCTCAATTAATCTAGGTCGCGTGTTGGAGACCTTCCCTTTGATATTGCTATATCTTGTCTACTATACCAGTGAAGTGAGTTCATGGCCTCAACTTTTATTTGTTTTATAACTGCCTTGGGGGATGATACATGCTCGTTTTTACTTAAACTCAATGCTTGTTATACTTGGAACGAAATGCGTTTTTATCAAATACTGTTGTTTCGCTTTAATACTGATTTAATTTATCGAATGAAATACTATTGCTCATTACATTGCTTGGGTACGTAGATACCTATATTACTTAGATGCGTTGACATCTACTTTGGGTACGTAGATACCTATATTACTTAGGCGCGTTGACATATATTTTGGGTACGTAGATACCTATATTACTTAGATGTGTTGACATCTACTTTGGGTACGTAGATACTTACATTACTTAGGTGCGTTGACATCTACTTGGGTATGTAACTACCTACGACTTGGGTGTATAACAACGTAACCCACTATTTATCATTATGGGTGAATAACAACGTAACCCACTATCCATTTTACTGATATGTGTATTTATTGCAAATATTACACAAACTCGAAAATCTTTCAAGCAAATGTTTTACTTACAAACCTATTAACTTACCAACCTTTGGTTGACACTTTTTAGCATGTATTTTCAGGTTCCTAAGGTGATAGCTTACTTTTGGAGGTGCTTGGCAAACGACATGGCATGGACATAAATGACATTGATGATCATTTGGGACCGCTTAAATCCTCTTATGAACCTGTATTTCCGCACCATTTTTGAATGATGTAAATTTAAAAACACTGAATTATGAAATTTCTTCTAAACGGATACGGTAAAATCGTTCTTTGTACTTTGTGTTGTGATACCAATTGAGTAGCACCCCAATAACATTATCTTCTGCTGCAAACCACTTTTGGGGGTGTTACAATTTTAGCACCCTGTAAAAATCCCCAGTTATTAGTAAACAGTAATCAAGGATTAATTATGTATCATTGTTCACATACCCGTTTTTAGGCAAGAATTTAAACTTTTGTTTACATTGTGCCATAATGAATCAATATGTGTTATGTGATTCACAATCCCTTGGAACGAGCTCACACGCGTACCATAATATTCACAATTGTGTCAAATTGAACCTGGAATAGTTGTGATCACCCATACGCCATAACACACTCACAAATCCCACCCCTGGGTCCCACAATCCCCAAAGTGGGCCCACGCAACCAATTTAAGCCCAAACACACCAAATGGGCCTTGATAACACATTAGCCCATCAAATGGATACAATAAACACCAAACGGACCCTATTAATAATTCGAATGGGCCTCGAGCAAATACTAAGCCCAACACAAGCCCAACAAATAAACACACCCTTAATATTCAAAACACCCGACACACAATCACTTTGGCTTGCCCATTTAAAATCCATACACACAAGATATACAATAAATTACATGGATCGTTTCACCACAATACAAAGAGTCAAGAATGACTAATATATGTATTTAATACGATCGTTTGAACATTAAACAAACACCAAAGTAAACCAAGTTCGACCAATCTACAAAACGTGAATTAAGTATTATACTCTATCACTCTCCTCATTCTTGGTCAAGTAAAGATGTTGCATGAACTTTTATAATGTCTAAAACACAAACCGTGCCCCTTTTCTTTGTATCAAGTGGACACGCTCAAAATATTGATGAACCAATATAATACAAGAATGAAACCAACATGTGAAATCATATAATACTGATGATTCAATCATGATGCAACTTGGACCATTATTCTCTGACACCCCCTACCCTTATCCATTCAAAATTTCAAATATTTCATATCAACATGACCAAGTATCTCCTACATTCCCATGCAACCCTTCACCCTTGTCCTTGTTTTCTGTTACTGGAAAGTAAAACACAAACACACATGTTACTCTTGTTTCTACCATGAGAAGGAGAAGGGAAAACAAATATATATTAGCTTTCATGTATATCCCATGTACACCCAATCACATGCACCTTTCTCGTATTTCTTTTCTGTGAACGTATGCGACAAACCAAACCGACCCTTTCCAAAGGAAATGTAATGGTATGTGTGAAAACACATACCTTTTCTTGACCAAATTAAGACCAAAAAGACCAAAAACCCGCTAATAAATGCCAAATATATGTGTTTTTGTGTTTTTGAACATGCAGGTAAGTAAATATGAGAAAACGATAAAAACCGGGACAAAATCACGAAAAACGAGCACGAGATGTTGAAAGAGTACAATTTATAGCCAGGAATGAATTTAAGCTCAAATTGTCAAAACGAGTCCCTAGAAGTCCTTAAAATACCTAGAAGAGTCCCCGAGCTAAATTTGAAGATTTTACACGAATGGTCCCTGGAGCTACAAAAGTTGTCAAGTCTGGCCCCTGAAAGAATAAAATGAGGAAATGGCAACCTTGGTCCTTCCTGAATTCACAAATAGCCAAGTTTGGTCCTTAGAACGAGGTTTCATAATTTACAACTATGGTCCCTATAAATTTCAGTTTGACACATTTGGTCCTTATCCTTTTTAACCTAAAAACCTTATACAACTTACAAACCAAACCAGCCCTTAATTTAAACCCAAAAACTAAAATTATTTAACCCTTGGCCCATACCCATCACTAGCCCACCAGAAATAAACCCAACCCATAAATCAAATTAATATAAACAAATCTCTTACCCCGGCTCCAGCCTTCTTCCCCACCCAATCCAGTCCACATCAACCTTTCACCCAACCAAATAACCTCGTACCTAGGACCTTCTAGACCTGCCAAGTCAGCTGAGGTGGCACTTATCTGCCCACGTGGCCAATTCAAGGCATACGAATGAATAGAAAAAGCTAGAAGATGATGGAGAGGATGAGAATGAAGGATTCAAGAATATTCCAGGTGGGATTTGATCCAGGGACGAGGATAAGGTTCTGGAAACCTTCTGGGAGCTTCAAACCGACCTAATTGAGGCTATAAATAGGGGACATCTGCTCATGGTTGAAGAGTAGTTTAGGAGTAGAGTAGTTTTCTAAGGTTAAACTATAGTTTAGTTGTTATAAGCTCAAGTTTACTGTGATCTTTTTATGTAATCTGTCTTTATTTAATAAAAGAGTTTACTTGTTTTGTTACTAATCCGTTTTTTTTTAAAAGCACATTCCTTTTCAGCTCATCTTAGTTAAAAAGCTTTTAAATTTCTATTCAATTAAGCTTCTTTTAGTTAATTTAAGCTCTTAAATAGTTAAGTTTTGCCTAAATATTATTTTACTCACAAAAAAAAAAAAAAAATTATTACATAAGCTTAAGGGTGGGATAAGCTTCTGTAAGCCTTCATCTCCACTCTCATAAGCTCATGAAAGCTGTCCCATAACTCTCCTGAGCTTGTATTCTTGCCTTGTCCTCATTTCCATTTGCATCCTAATTTCATGTAAGTTTTCCATTTTGATTTCTGCTCATCTCTTTATTATAGCGTATTTGTTGTAGTTAATGGCTTGTTTATGTTTTAGTCTACTTATTAGAGTTGCTTAAGTTCTTGTGTTTAGTTTCTATATGATCTAGCTTAAAATTGCATGACCACTGATCATATTTAGCCCAATCTGCAATTGTGACTTGTTGATGTTGTTTGCCTGAATTTGTTGCTCATTTAGCTTTTATATCAGTTAAATAATCTATCTTAATCATTAGCTTGGTAGGATTAAGTCTAAAAACTAAATCGTAGTGTAAAACCATCTATTAAGGGGTGTTTGGTTTAGGCTAAATATTGGAGTCCTAGTTGTGTTGCTGCCATTCTATCTGCACCAGTAGCTCATATTAGTGATATTAAGAGTAGAAACAACATAAAACTCATAGGTTTTTAGCAAAAAGTCAACATTTACTTTAGATCTCAATTCCATCAGTATACTTAGTTTCTAGCAGCTAGGATCTTGAATACTTATAAAATTTAGTTGCATTTAGGTAAATCTTACTTCAAATCAGTTTAATATCACATTTGTATTAGGCTTTGATCATTAGAAACTCAGAAAAGTCAAACTCAGTATGCAACAAAAGAAGTCAAAAACTCCTTGGAACCTGTTTACTAGGACCTGTTCTAAGGGTACTTTAGATAACTAATAGGTGTTAATTAGGGACAAAATTTGTTTCTAGAGTTAGATAAGCTAGCATAGATCCCATATAATCAATTTTAGTCATTTCTAAACACAATTGATAGAATAGATTCACTCTGCAAACTTGACCCAAATCTGGTTCAACATCAATAGCAGTTTTAGGTGACTATTCTAGGGCTAAATTAAGTGTCAATTAGGTCTTAGAAATTAGGGCTTTTAGGTTTTTAGTGTAGTATCCTAGGTGGTCTTGCTTTTGCCCCCCTTAGGTTTCAGTAATTTGCTTATCCTAGTGCTTAAAAATAAGCTAGAAGTAGGTACCTTAGGCTTCTTTTGTGCAATCTACATCATTGATTTTCAGGCTGACGGCCTAGGCTTATTTGATCTTTTTGAGTTTAATTAGGTTTATTTAGGTCTATTACACCTTCCCTAAGCTTTTGGTGCATTCTAGTGCTTAATTGCTTATAAATAAGGCCTTATCTAAACTGCTTATTTGCCCAAAAGTGCTTATTAGGGTTTAGAATTTAGTAATTTTATTTTTCCTAGGTTTTTAATTATATTTAAGAATTATCTGAAAAATTTCATAATTTTCCAAGTTCATTTAGTATTTATAATAATTAAAAATAGTTTTAAAGTACTTTTAAATCCTTTTTAATTAATATAAATTAATAAAAAATCCAAAAAAATATTTTTCAGTTTTAAAATTAGTTTTATAATATTTTAGATTTTTCAAAATTAATTTTTCATTTTTTTAATTATTTGCATTTTTAATATATTTTAATATTTAAAAATAGTTTTTAATTAATAATAATTAAATAAAAAGCCAAAATAATAATTTTCTTTTTCCTAAAATTTTCTTTTGTCATTTAGAACGTAGAAAAATCATTTTCATCCCCGTAGGAGTAGTAATACTTTAAATTCACTTTTTATTTTGCGCGTTTACGTTTATTTTACGTTTTAATTACGTTTTTAGGTTACGTGCTTTCTTATTTTTGCATTTTTATTTCTCGTAGTGTAATTGTAGCTTAGGGTTCCCCATAAACCCCCTTCACATTCATTTCACAAAACTCGATCCCGATCCAATCAACTCAAATTAACGCCTCGTTGGGAGAAACGACCCGAGGAACGTACTTGCCCGTACTACTTCGGTAACGATCACGTCTATTATATTATATATATAGTATATAGCACGTATCGAATCATGTAATCGATCCAATCTATATCCCATGCCACTTGACACCCCTACTTGCCTACAGATTCCATGCAAAAACTCTCGTATATCCACATATATAACGAACAAACCAAAACCTTTGATAAATATCATAATCAATTCACCCCATGCTCAACTTGCCACACTTAGGTTTATTCCCCTACACAACCTACGCCCTATCCCTTATCCATCTCCTTCGAATATATTCCCAAACAACTTGCTCAAGTGTTTTGTGATCCCATGCAACTATACGTATACTCACACACAAATGCATAAACTTCCCAATCAAAAATCTACCTAAACACTACAACAATTACCCCTTTCCCCATCGACATTTTCCCCGGCGACATTTGTCGCTGGGGTATCCTCACTAAACGACAAAAATAGATCCTACGTGGCACAAATTCTCGTAGAAAAGTCAAATAAATTATTGTGCACTCTTCCCCGGCGACATGTCGCCGGGGATAAAGCCGTTATGTTTTGACCTAATATTTCTTCGTAAAACGTGGCGAGAATTTTTCCCGCTCATGTTTCCCCAGCGACATGTCGCTGGGGATTCTTTTGTTTAGTTAAGAAATTGTAATTAGTGCTAATGACTCTTACGGTGACGTGGAAAATAGTTTCCCCAGCGACATGTCGCCGGGGATAACTGTTTGGGCTTTAAGTTTCGCAATTGGGCTTTCGTTTTGGGCTTTGGTATTAAGGAAACTGCAGCCTTTTTTTTATTGGACAGTTTCCCCAGCGACATGTCGCCGGGGATCCTCTTTGACTTCGTTGACTTTCAATGAAACTCGTTTTTTAGGTTTGTTTCGGTCCGATATTCCGTATATTTTAACAAAAAATATATATAAATCACGTTCGAATCCACAGTTCTATTATCTGTGCGTACGAATTTAAAATATAAATCACGTTCGACATCAATTATCGGGACAACAACAACATTTTATTAAACAACAACAATAACATCAACAACAACAGCAAACACGAGATGTTAATTGGCGAGTCTTTCCTCCTTCCATAAAACGAAAGAGTCGAGATGCTAAGGTTATACACGAGATGTTAAACGAACGAGTCGAGATGCTAAGGTTATACACGAGATGTTAAACGAACGAGACGAGATGCTAAGGTTATACACGAGATGTTAAACGAACGAGACGAGATGATATGGTTATACACGAGATGTTAAACGAACGAGTCGAGATGATATGGTTATACACGAGATGTTAAACGAACGAGTCGAGATGATACGGTTATACACGAGATGTTAAACGAACGAGTCGAGATGATACGGTTATACACGAGATGTTAAACGAACGAGTCGAGATGCTATGGTTATACACGAGATGTTAAACGAACGAGTCGAGATGATATGGTTATACACGAGATGTTAAACGAACGAGTCGAGATGATATGGTTATACACGAGATGTTAAACGAACGAGTCGAGATGATATGGTTATACACGAGATGTTAAACGAACGAGTCGAGATGATATGGTTATACACGAGATGTTAAACGAACGAGCCGAGATGATATGGTTATACACGAGATGTTAAACGAACGAGCCGAGATGATATGGTTATACACGAGATGTTAAACGAACGAGCCGAGATGATATGGTTATACACGAGATGTTAAACGAACGAGCCGAGATGATATGGTTATACACGAGATGTTAAACGAACGAGCCGAGATGATATGGTTATACACGAGATGTTAAACGAACGAGCCGAGATGATATGGTTATACACGAGATGTTAAACGAACGAGCCGAGATGATATGGTTATACACGAGATGTTAAACGAACGAGCCGAGATGATATGGTTATACACGAGATGTTAAACGAACGATCCGAGATGATATGGTTGTACACGAGATGTTAAACGAACGATCCGAGATGATATGGTTATACACGAGATGTTAAACGAGCAAGTCGAGATGATATGGTTATACACGAGATGTTAAACGAACAAGACGAGATGATATGGTTGTACACGAGATGTTTTCCGTTTTCCCACCTAACAACTTATCCTCACAATATAAACACACACACACACACACACACAAACACACACACACACACACTCATCTCACTATATATCTGTCTCTCTCTATCTCTCTCTAGCAGTTTCCGTTTTCCGGCGACACCAGTAGTTTCCGGCCGCCGGAATCTTTTTCTGGCCACCACCTTTTATCACCTCAACTTGTAGATCAGGCCACCCCGGTCACGATTCCACCACTCACAACCACTCAACCTCACAACCACAAACACACACTGTTATCATGGTGATCAAGATGGCGGAATTTGAAGCTTTTCCTTGTCCTTGTAGACGAGGAGACGTGATTCTGCGAGGCAAAACTTAGGGTAAACATGTTTCAACATCAAGCGGTTCTGGATATGCTCCAACAAGGTGCTCAAACTGTCATGAAAAAGATCTTAGGGTAAACATGTTTGAGGCACAAAATCAGTTGCTACTTAACCGAATAAGGATGCTGGAGGCAAAACTTGAAATGGCAACGTATCCCGACAACCACGACCACGCATGTCAGTCGGATGAAATACTCCGTGACCTTTTAGGTGACATGGATAAATTTCATATGTAGTACTGTCGTTGTTGTTGCGATTATCGTTGTTGTTGCTGTTATCGTTGTTATTGTTGTTGTTGTTGATGTTGTTTGCTGTTGTTGTTGATGTTATTGTTGTTGTTTAATAAAATGTTGTTGTTGTTGTGGTAATTGATGTCGAACGTCCTTTATATTTCAAACTTGGTCAAGCCTGTTTTTTGTCGTTTTCTTCACATTGTCGTCGACATTGTGTCCACGGGAGAAAAATTAAAATAAAATAAAAAAAAAATAATTTTTATGATAAATAAATACTATAAATAAAATTAAGTTGCACATTCATAAACCATTTGAAACAAAAAATAAAAAAACTAAATAATTTTTATAATAAATAAATACTATAAATTAAAACTAAGTTTTTACTTTACGTTTTTTATTTTAGGTTTCCCCGGCGACATGTCGCTGGGGATAAGTTCCACTCAAAAATTTCATTAACGCGCCATTATATTTACGAGAAACGACAAAAAAATTAGCTTTCCCCGGCGACATGTCGCTGGGGATAAGTTCCACCCAAAATTTACATTAACGCGCCATTTTCGATAAACGACAAAAAAAATAGGTTTCCCCAGCGACATGTCGCCGGGGATTGTCGCCGGGGAATATAATTATTCATAAAAGCAGATCTGGTTATCTATTACGCAGAAGACGAAAAAAAAAAGAAGATACGGATTCTTGGCGATTTTTCAACAATTCGAGCACCATAACCGAGCACCTCCAATTCGAGCACCTGCATCCCCACCACTACATCCACCACTTCAACCCACCACCACCGATCGGTAATTTTTTCCGTTTATAAGTTAATTTTTTTCGATTGATTTTTTTCGAGCCGAATCCACAGCTCCACAGCCATGTTATAATTGTTTTTTCGTTTATAATTATAANAAAAAAAGAAGATACGGATTCTTGGCGATTTTTCAACAATTCGAGCACCATAACCGAGCACCTCCAATTCGAGCACCTGCATCCCCACCACTACATCCACCACTTCAACCCACCACCACCGATCGGTAATTTTTTCCATTTATAAGTTAACTTTTTTCGATTGATTTTTTTCGAGCCGAATCCACAGCTCCACAGCCATGTTATAATTGTTTTTTCGTTTATAATTATAATGATAAATTATTATGCACTTTTCCCCGGCGACATGTCGCCACGGATATAAGCCGTTTGAACCCTTTAGGAATGTTTTAGGATTTTAGTGATTAATTTTGGAAAATCCACAACCATGTTATTACTCCTTGCTTTATATTTTAACACCCTTAAAGTTTCTTAATATAACAAATTAACATATAAACCCATTATACTCTATATACTCATTGCATAATTGTTCTTTTTTGTTATTAAATCTTTTATAAAAAGTATCATACTATTTTTTCAACTTTATTTCGTACTTACAAAATTTATTTTGTACTTATAAAATAAATGTTTTTGCTCCCGCCGCAAAGCGTGGGTAAAACAATCTTGTGATAAACATAACACATTTCATTTTGTTATCTTCCACATTTTCTTAATCTTCTGCACCCATGGTGATGGTTTGTACCATAATGTCATAAGCTTTAAACGAACCACCTCATACATCATGTTGGTTCTATGTTCTTTCAACATTATTAACCAAATATATGTAGATGTAAAACATATCAGAAGAAACTGGTCATGAAAATGAAAAAGAACTCAGATTTTCTTCAAATCACATTGTGCTTATTTTTCATACAAGCTAATCACAATTCACAACAAGGAAAAAGAACACATATATTGTTTATTCACCTAAATATAACGGTTGTTCTTGCCATCAAACAAGGTGGCTCAAACGAAATGTGGCACAATCAGAAAGATTGCCAAAGTCTAGTTTGAATCCTTTCAGCTTGATTATGGTTATATGTCGATTGTTGGTTTGACATCATAATCAACTTCCATTATTTGGAACTTTCCATCAACGAAATTATAGTATCCACCCATGATTTTGAGTGTCTTATTAGCTACGCCAGATCGAACGTAAGGGTAGGATAGTAGATTCACGAGCGAGTTCATCACCGACTCCTGCATTTACAAGATACATATCGTACAATGCTTCAATTTTTGTTAATGATAACTAGATAAAAGAGTAGATAATAGTGAGTTTTTAACCTTCTCAACAAGCGTTTGAAGTTCTTCACCTGATGCGTCAGGATACTCTGCAAGCACCTTTGACTTTGCAGGCTGACCAATACTAACCCAATCGTCTATGAAGTCACTTCACGTCACAAGCAATTGCAAAAAAATATTTGTTTTATAATGTGCCAAAGTAACAACGTAAATGAAGTTTTTATTTGCAAATTGAAATTATATTCCAACATATATTACTTATTTGATATTTAATTATTTACAATCACTNCATCAAACAAACAAACACCAGCATATAAGCCGAAACCAAATAAGCCGAAACCAAACATTATAAGCCGAAACAATGCAAACAACAGCAGCAAACAACAGCAAACAAACAACAACAGCAGCAAACAACAATATAAGTATACCTGGTTCACGGCTGTGGCTCTCGGCTTCCCTCACCAAACAAACACCGGCTAGTTCACGGCTGGTTCACGGCTGTGGCTCTCGGCAGCAACTGTATCAAACGCACCCTGGTTCACGGCTTCCCTCAGCAGCAACTGTATCAAACAAACCAAATAAACACCCTTTTTTAAAACATTTTTACAATTTAAAACACCCCTTAGTGTAAAAATGCAATCCCAAACTTTTGACGGCGACATGTCCCCGGTACAAACATAACCATAAAAAAAATAAAAATAAAAATAAAAAACCTCAGTTGTGGGGTCCCTAGAACAACTGCACCACGGACTCGGCTTCAATTCTTGGCTTCGGGTCTCGGCTTAGGGTCTCGGCTTAGACTGTACCAAAAAAAAATTAACAAAAAAATTTATTAAAAATCAAAAAATAAAAATAATTAACACAAAACAACTAAAAAAATTTAACAAACAACAATTAGCAAAAATTAGCAAAAATTGAAAAATTAACAAAAATTAACCTCGGCTTAGGGTCTCGGCTTCAAAAATTAACCTCGGGGTAAAGTGAAGAAAGAGATGAGAAATAGATAGAATTATAGGAGAGGGTTTAAGGAAAGAATTATAGGAGGGGTGCGAGTGTGGNAGGAGAGGTTTTGAGGAAGAGCATTGCTGCACAGTGTGCGACGTGCGAGTGTGCGGAGGGTGGAGATGGCTGGGTGGGTGGATGGGCTGTTGGTGGAGCATGGTGGTGTTAATTGGGGAGAGGTTGTTGTGGTGGAGATGGGGGCTTGTGGGTTGTGATCGAATGGAAGAAGGAGATCTGGGTTTTTTTTTTTTTTTTTTTTTTTTCTAAGTTTAACTAGACTCGTAATAGGGTTTATTATGTTACCACCTTCCTGCGGGGACATGTCCCCGTGAAAGTTTCATTTATTTTGGCGGGGTAAAGTAAATGCAATAGAGGGAAAAACAAAAATTTATGTGAAAACTATTTAGCGTGGACATGTCACGTCGAAAAGGTTTGTATATAAAAAAAATATTTATATCATTTGATTTAATTGCTTTAAATATAATATTTATTAGTATTTATTACTTTTATATAAAAACTTTTATAAAATAAATAAATATTAAAAAATTGTTTTATAAAAATAATAAATTACTTTTATATAATTAAAAAAAATTATTGTTTATAAATATTTACTTTTATAAAAATTAAAATATTATATATTTAAAAAATATACTTTTTAAATTATAAATACTTTTATAAATTTTTAAATATTACTTATAATTAGAAATTTTTGTCACAAGAAATGTTTACACGAGATGTTAAACGAACGAGTGAGATGATACGGTTATACACGAGATGTAAAAGAACGAGTCGAGATGATACGGTTATACACGAGATGTTAAAGAACAGGTCGGGATGATACGGTTATACACGAGATGTTAAACGAACGAGTCGAGATGATACGGTTATACACGAGATGTTAAACGAACGAGTCGAGATGATACGGTTAACACGAGATGTTAAATGAACGAGTCGAGATGATACGGTTATACACGAGATGTTAAACGAACGAGTCGAGATGATACGGTATATACACGAGATGTTAAACGAACGAGTCGAGATGATATGGTTATACACGAGATGTTAAACGAACGATCCGAGATGATATGGTTATACACGAGATGTTAAACGAACGATCCGAGATGATATGGTTGTACACGAGATGTTAAACGAACGATCCGAGATCATATGGTTATACACGAGATGTTAAACGAGCAAGTCGAGATGATATGGTTATACACGAGATGTTAAACGAACAAGACGAGATGATATGGTTGTACACGAGATGTTTTCCATTTTCCCACCTAACAACTTATCCTCACAATATAAACACACACACACACCCACTCATCTCACACACTCATCTCCCTCTACCAGTTTCCCACCTAACACCCACCACTCACATCACTCAACCAGTTTCCCACGACCACAAACACACACACTGTTATCATGGTGATCATGGCGGAATTTGAAGCTTTTCCTTGTCCTTGTGGACGAGGAGACGTGAAATTGCGAGAATCGCGTAGGACTTACTCGTATGGTAAACAATACTATTCGTGTCCATTATCGAAGGTGAACAATTACATACTTTTTCGTGTTTTATATAAATAATTTGGTTAGTTGTTAAATATAATAGCTTTTACTCTTTAACAGCCTGGGACCAAAGAATATGGATGTGACTTTTTCTTATGGAAGGAGGAAAGACTCGCCAACATGGCCAGTTCTTTGGGAGCTTCAACATCAAGTGGTTCTGGGTATGCTCCAACAAGGTGTCCAAACTGCCGTGAAAATGATCTTAAGGTAAACATGCTTGAGGCACAAATCCAGTTGCTACATAACAGAATAAGGATGCTCGAGGCAAAACTGGATATGGCAACGTATCCCGAAAACCACGACCACGCATGTCAATCGGATGCAATACTTCGTGACCTTTTAGGTGACATGGATAAATTTCATATGTAGTACTGTTGTTGTTGTTGCTACTGTTATCGTTGTTATCGTTGTTGTTGTTGTTGATGATGATGTTATTGTTGTTGTTTAATAAAATATATGTTGTTGTAGCACTGTAATAATCATCAGAACTCCCATTGGTTACTAAAGATGTATTGTTGTTACCATAACCACCAGAAGCTCCATAATCTGAATTTCCATAAGAATTAGTAGCACTGTAATAATCATTTCATAAAGCTTCTTAAATAGAAGCTATCACTATATTTACAATGATGTTACTCTTAGAAGCTTTACAACTGTTTCCTCAATACAAAAATCTACCGATTATGAGGACAATGCAAAGCAGCCGTTAAACTCGACCTTGTAAATAGTCTAAAGATGTATTGTTGTTACCATAACCACCAGAAGCTCCATAATAGAACAATATCACAGTTATCAAACACAAAGGCAAACTGTTTATTTAAAACAAGCGCGCAAGGGTTCTCGACCACATGCATTTTCATACAGACTCAAACTAAACAACTCGAAAACCAAGCTAAACGTACAACTCGACAACCAAAGGAAACAACTCAAACTAAAAAACAGCTTAACAACCAAAAGAACATATCAAAAGAAACAACTCAGACGAAACAACCCATTTATTTTTTTTTGCGGCTACTTCCCGCTTTGCTCGAACTCGCACCATCTTTTCCCTTCCTTGCTCTCATTTCTTTGATATGTGCAAATGTAGCTTCAACATTTGTGATCCTAGTTTCCAGATTATCAAGTTCGGGGTGGACGTGAAACGTGCTTTCAGCTTCATCGTTACCTCCAACAGCAGTAGTTTGAGCTTCAGTAGCAGCTTGAGCTTCAGCAGCAGCTTGAGCTTCAGCAGCAGCTTGAGCTTCAGCAGCATCTACCTCGTCCATGAACTCTTTGTACCACGACTGTTTCCTACACCATTCGATAATCCTGTCTCTCATCCACGGATTAACGTCCCTAAAAGAATCATTTTCCTCATAAACTGCCCAACCCCAATGTATCTCCACATAATTAAAGAGGAGCTCGTGTGACAATATTTTTGCATACTCCTCTTCAGCTGTGCAACCCCAAGTCATGTGTGTCTTGTAAGAATTGACGATAACTTATTTGTGAGAATCAAGAATATATGTGTTATGAGAAGGAAATGTTGCAATTTGGCAGGAATATATATAATAGTTTGGCAGGCAAAGTTGCAATTTGGTACAATAATTGGAGCACACACTTTTAGCGGGGACATGTCCCCGTTAAATGTAAAAGCGGGAAAAATTCCCGCGTACAATTTAGAGGCACTATTTTGGTCAAACTTGACAAAAAATGAAAGCACACTTTTTAGCGGGGACATGTCCCCGTTAAAAGTAAAAGCGGGAAAAATTCCCGCGTACAATTTAGGGGGACTATTTTGGTCATACTTGACCAAAAATGATGGCACACTTTCAGCGGGGACATGTCCCCGCCAAAAGAGTGCGTTGAAAATTTAGTAAACGGTCAGCGAGTCTGTGTGCCAGCTCAGCATGTGCCAAACAGTGTCTATACTTTTGGCGGGGACGTGTCCCCGCCGAAAAGTGTGCGTTGAAAATTTATCAAACGGTCAGCGAGGTTGTGTGCCATGTCAGCAGCATTTTTGTCGTTTAGTGACTTTCGGCGGGGACATTTATGTCCCCGCCAAAAACCTCGTCGCCCGTCCTACTGATTGGCGTAGTGATAGAGGATGGATGGAAAATCAGTTTGATGAAGTCTTTAGTGTTTGATGATGCCAGGCATTGTGCTTATTTCTTATGCATGTCTTGTGAGGGGGACTGGAAGTTCTTAGCTTAAGGTATATCACAATGTTTGGAATGTAGTCATCACTTATGATTCTTCAAATATTATGTATGGAGCATATGCCTATGATGATGCCTTCTAGTTCTATATCTTCATTGTTCAGTGTAAGGATGATGTTGCACTGAAATGATGTTGATTATAGAGCTAGTAGGAAATGTAGTCATTAGGTTGCATCGGTGAATATTAGGTGAATATAGGTTGTCGGTATTTTCTGTTTTGATCCAGTATGGTTAGCAATATAGTTTCGTACATGTTCTTTTATTTGTTTCTTGATGATCTGATCTTTTGGGCATGTCCGAAATGATTTGTGAGTGCAGTTTGTTTGTAAACCTTTATGAGTTGATAGTTAATATATATTCACAGTTTCAACAAAAAAATGGGTGTTTATAAGTTTATCGCAATGACATGGGTGTAAGTTTGCTCTTCATTGCAATCATGGACATTGCAATCGTGGTGATGATTGTATGGAACTACTGGCATGAAAAGGAGGTTTAGTTTTGAACACAAGATATCTTCAATATAAGACCCCTGGCCAGACCAATAACCAACCGACACAAAACCATCTTTGCATCGGGTTGGTCAAGTTTTGTGTTGTTAGGGACCAAAATGCTCAAGCTGCAAAGATTAAAACAAATCATGATACTTGAATCCAAAAAAATTTAGGGTTATTCGGGTTGAGGTGGCACGACTTCAAAGTTACCAAACTAAGCCGTGCATTTGAAGGAATTACAGCCCATCAATAGCAAGCTAGGTACCCAGCAAAAAAAATGGCTCAAGAATTATTTTGAGTTCTCTTTTTTTAGAAGCAAAGTTTCAGAAGAAGGCCCAAATTGGCACACAAGCCAAAATAAATGCAAAAGATGGATTAATCAATGTTTTAAAATCCAGATTAACTTGTCCGATTGAACCGTGAACCGGGTCACGGGAAGCCAGTTTTGAGCAAGGTTATAAATAGCGTGAGGCGTGGCGTGGCGGCGAAACCAAGCCTCAAGCTATACGAGCTATAGCGAAGCTACAGCGTTTTTTGAGGCGTGACCAAGGCGGCATAATTTTTTATAGATTTATATATTTATATAATATTTCACACACACACACATATATATATATATATATATATATATATATATATATATATATATATATATATATATATATATATATAAAATACATCAAGTTTACAAAACGCGTTATACATAAGAAATAAACTCAAAAAACTAAACTATCATTGCATTTTTCGTCATTTCTTTAAATAAAACCTTCTCCATGAAAGTAAACTGCTAAAAGATAAAATGTAAAAACCTAAAAACTACGGTATAAAACATCACATTCACAGATTCACATTCACTTGTTATATTATCTTTTAGCATTTGATTTTAAAGTTAGCCCAAACCCAAGTTCCTTCTAGCCCAATAATAGTAAATCACTAAATCCTACAAAAGCTTCAAAATAAAGCGCCACGCTTCACGCTATAGCACGCCTTACCACGCTTTTTCGCGCTTCATAACGCGCTACGCCTTAAGAAGACGCCTTGGCCTGTTTCGTAACGTGGAGGCCACGCCTCGCGCTATGGCGCCGCTATAGCGCCGCTATGGCGCGCTATTTAGAACCCTGGTTTTGAGGGAAAAAACCAGTTTAACTGTGAACTGAAAGCTCGGTCGGTCAATTAAGAAACTGAATTTTAACATTATTAGTAAGGTTAGTTAAAAGTGGATATTAACATTATTTTTTGTACTTATCTATTTCTATGTAGACCAATTTTGTACTTATCTTCACATGCTCATTAAAAAACGTGGGACAAATATTTGAAAGAGATGTCGCGTGCAATCAGCTAGCTTGTGGGATGGACTTTATGCGGCTTAGATTTGTTTTACAAATGATCGTACGGTATATAGGCTATGACACGTCATATTTTTTCTCTAGCGCCGGCAATAAAGAAGTATAATACGACCCATCCATAGAAAATTCATATCTGTCCCCAGATCAAACCAATGTATACTTCAATTTTCCCCATTAAATTCTCAAAATCAACTAGACTAATATAAATTATCATAAACTACCCATCTATCATATCTTTGATTAATCATATCACCTAACTACATCATAATATTTCATAAATAACAAAATACATTCAATATCATTAAAATGCACCAAGAAACTTAATCACCAACCTACACCAACAGTCCACAAAAACTTACTAGTCTCATCACCACCAACCCCCAACCCATTCACATCACCCTCGCCCGAATCCAGCCCGACCCTCGTCCTACAAACCGGACAACTCGCCACCTTAACCAACCACGTGTCAACACACTTTGCATGAAAAACATGATCACATGCAGGAAGAACCCTACATATCTCTCCTACATCAAACCCCTCCAAACATATCGAACAATCATCATCACG
>LBNU01010441.1:21886-34299 GCA_014162995.1 Artemisia annua
TACCACATTTTAATTAATTTTTATATGCATGCAAGTAGATGTAATTTGTACCACTCAAATCTTATGTTTTGTTAAACTTATGATATGTATATATGTAGTGTTTTGGTGTAGAGATGTTTTGATATTATTTAGGAACCCATGACACCTTGAGGAGGTGTATGGTAGTTTATGGGATTGTTGGATTGGATTGATGATGAAATTAGATTAGTTATAGGATGAGAAAACCATTTTTGACATTAAATATAAGCTTCTGGTCATATTTTAAAAATACCGAAAACTCAGTAGGTTTGAACCCATTTTTGACCTAAGATAAAGAAAATACACTTTAAGATGAAGCCATGGCCGAAAGAACTTGTAAAAACGGGTTTATAACGAAAAAGTTATGTTAAAAACAAGTTATACCAAATTTATATTGAACCATTTGGGACAGCCTGGACATTTTTATAAAATTTAGAAAACTCAGCAACTCATGACTTATTTTTGACAAGTTACTAATAAAGTTAAGAATAAAAGGAAACCATTGCAAAAAGAACGGATTAAAATGAGTTTGAAACGAGAAATTTACGCTATAAACAAGTTACAAGTGTTTTCTTATAAAATCTGAAAATATGTTGCTGATGTAATAAAGTTTTCAATGAAAACAGGCCCCTAACCTTCATTAAAATGTACCAACATGATAAAAATGTATTAGTACTTGTTTAGAGCTAACCGGGGATATAAAATTCTTGAAAAACGGATTTATAATGAATTAGTTATGATTTTTCGAAAGTTATTGTTTCAATAAAAAAATACCAACAACAAGTAATATTCATTATTACCTTATACGAAGATGTAAAATTATATTTTCGACAACAATATATTTTTGAGTACAAAAGAGTGGTATAAATGACATATACATTTGCATTCATAACATCTTTATTAAATCTAAGTTAGAAAATATTTAATCATGATAGGTTGCGGCTTGTGAACGCGCCTTATTTGACACATCCGTTCCTTACTCTTAGCTCCAACATTACAAGTGAGTTTATAGCCTCGCTTTTAATCTTTTAAATGATTTATAAACCTCGCGAGGGGGATACAAGCTAGTTTTACAAAACGAATACAAGTAGCTTTTTGGTATGCTTGACCCGAATACATGATTATAAGATAATGAGTAACTCTTGCCAATTAAACATTACCTCTTTCATCTCTTTTGACTCTGAAAACCCATCTTGTACCAATTACCTTCATGCCATCAGGTAAATCACATAAGACCCAAACTTCTTGAAGTTTAAACTGTAGAAGTTCTTCTTGCATAGCTTCAACCCAGCTTTCTTTGGATAAAGCTTGCTGTATGTTTTTGGGTTCTTCTTGAGAGATGAAGCAAGCAAATAAACAAGTCTGTTGATCTTTATGATTCAACCTGTTCTGTTTATAGACAAAGCTAAGTAAAGCATTTTGAGGCTTAGTCATGCTTTTAGCTTTTGATCTTGTAAGAACACCAGAAGTAGGAGAACCAATAATCTTGTTTGTAGGATGATTCTTATGTACTCTTGAAGTGTGAGTTGTTGGTACAGTAAGATCATCTTCCAAATTTGTTTGATCAGGACCTTGTATACCAAAAATTCCTTCATCTTGCAACTCATCATCTGATTCTTCAAATGGAGGCATGGATGAACCAGGCCAATCTTCAGTATTTGTCCAAGTATTTGACTTGATTCCCCTAGAAGTACCTTCATATTGAGTAGCAGTACTTTGATCCAAAGTACTGGGATCCAAAGTACTGTTCTTCAAAGTGCTGTCAGTTGAAGATTTAGAATTTTCTTTTGTCTATTCTGCTTCATAAGCTCGTCTTAGATCATCTTCATAGGACTTTGCAAGTGTTTCTTGAAAAAGCATCATATTTAATTCATCTTGTATAGTTTGATCTTCATCAAAGACTGTTGTGGTTAAGTTAATAGTATCTTGCTTATCATTAGCAGTACCTTGGTTTTTATTGACAGTACTTTGTTCTTTGTCAGCATCTGTAGGACTAGCATTGACACCATGAACTATGAACTGTGAATTGTCTTCTTCTGAATGGACAACTTGATTCTCCCCCCTAACAGGCACATAGTTCATAGAAGGAGTCAATATATCAAGATCAAACATCCAATCAGGACCTTTACCTTTCTGGTTTGGTAGATCTTCAAGGAATTCAACATGAAGACAGTCTTGAACCTTCTTTGTAACTTTGTTATACACCCGAAAACCTTTATTGTTTGTAGAATAACCCAAGAGATATCCTTCCTCAGACTTGCCATCAAATTTTCCCAAATTCTCAATGGTATTAAAAATAGTAAGAGGACATCCAAAAGGCTTCATAAAGCTGATACTAGGTTTTCTGTCCATCAATAACTTATAGGGTGTCTTCATCTGAGGTTTGGTGATAGAAACTCTATTCAAAATATAGCAAGCAGCATTTACTGCTTCAGTCCAAAACTGAATAGGTAAGAGTGAGTCTGCTAGCATAGTCCTTACTGCTTCTATCAAAGTTCTATTCTTTCTTTCTGCAACTTCATTCTGCCGAGGAGTTCTTGCAATACTGAATTCCCTCTTGATCCCCTTGTTAGCACAAAAGTCATCCATAAGTTTGTTCTTGAACTCAGTCCCATTGTCACATCTAATACCTCTAACCTTGTGTCTTAACTGATTTTCCAGGGAGATGATTAAATCATGAATGGCATCAAATGTCTCATCTTTAAATCCCAAGAAAAAGACCCAACTAAAACGACTGCAATCATCTGTGACAACTAAGCAGTACTTCTTCTTGTTGAGGCTTGAAACAGAAACAGGTCCAAAAAGATCCATATTCAACGGCTCCAAAGGTTCTCTTACAGTTCTTTCCTCAAGCTTCTTACAGGAGGCTTTATGTTGTTTACCCTTCTTGCAGGCCAAGCATGATTAATCAGTCTTGAAAGTTTTGGAAGGTAAACCTCGAACTAGATTGCCTCTGACTAACTTGTTGATGTTCTTGAAATTCACATGACCTAGTCTTCTGTGCCATAGATGTGCTTCTTCAATTGATGCTTTAGCTACTAAACATGTAACTTTCTCAGTAGCTAAGATATTCTTCATATCAATGTTGTACACATCATTGGTCCTTGGTGCCCTTAAGACTACTAATTCTTCAGCTTCAAACTTAATTCAGGTGAGAGAATTAAACATTCTGTATCAGTGAACAAGACAGGGTACTTCTTGTCACAGATCTGAAAAACTGATAGTAAATTGAACTTGAGCTCCTTCACATAGCAAACATTCTCAAAGTCAATCTTTCCAGTCTTGATAGTTCCTTTGCCTGTAATTCTCCCTCCAGTAGCATCATCCCCAAATGCAACTTTTCCTCCAAAAAATGGCTTAAAATCTGACAGAATCTCCTTTTCTCCTGTGATGCTTCCAGAGCAACCACTATCAACAATCAAATGATCTTTAAGTTCCTCTTCCGGGTTGCCTGCACAAAGATAAGAAAGTTAGTTTCTTTTAGGAACCCAAGCCATTATTGACTTGTGTTCCCCTTGTTGAGTTACATACTTAAAATCTTTAAGTATGTAATTCCCACTATCTTTTAAAACATGATCAATAACTTTTTTTTGTTCAAAAACTTGATCTTTGTTAGAAAACAACTTTCTTTTACAACAGCATGTTCTTTTTCACCCACACTTTCTGAAAGTACTGGTTTGTCCCCAGCAGTACTTTCCTTTTTAACCCACATAGTTTTAACTTTTTGGGTTGAGGTCTGTGGTTTAGGTACTCTATTGTAAGGCCTCTTAGATGTAGAAAAATTGGTATCATGGCCAGGAGCTCGTTTTGAAACAGTGGGTCTTACATGAGCAGTACCTTGATTAGGTGAAAATCTCCTAACAGTACTTTAAGAGAACACTGTTTGTGGCTTACCAGTACCTTGAAAAGAATGACCTGAAGGTACTGGTTGTTTAGAAAAATTTCTTTTCTGTTGAGGGTACTTATATGATTTAGTGAAATTACTATGGTTGACCCTTCTAGAATAATTCCAAACAGGTTTGGGTGAAGCTGGTTTAGTTTCTGTAGGCTTATATTGTGCAGATCTGGTCTTTGGGTATTGACTTAAGTAATTTGAATGTAGGGTACAATCTTTTATCAAATGATTAGGACTATAAACAAAACACAATTTTTGATTCATTGACCCAAATCCAGATCTTTGAGGGTTATAGCCAAGACCAGTGTGACCTCTAGGTGAATAGTGAGAAGAGTTTCTAAAGGTAGCAGTATGTTGGAAAGAATTATTTGAAGGAACTGCTGAGTGACTAGCAGTCCTTTGATTAAAGTGAGAAAATACTGCTGGTTTTGAAAAATGTTTAGAGAAACTCATATCATTGACATTATTCTCTAATTCCCTAGTATTCCCATGATTCTTAAGAATCTCAACTTTGACTTCAGGTTTACTTGAATTAGATTGACCCTTAAGTTTATTCCTAAACTCTAGACTGTCTATCCCAAAACAAGAAACATCCTTCCTAGGTGGTTGAAAATTGCCAGTGCTAGGAGGAACAGCATGATACCCTTCATCTTTCTTAAATTCAGGAGGTGTTGGGCTTATGGGTTCCTCATCACTAGATATGTTTTCCTCTGAACAAGTTTCAAATTCACTAGTTGAGAGTTCTTCTGACTTGACTTCTTCCTTAGGACTAGGTGTGGTCTCATCTGAGCTACTATATTTAACACCATAACCTAGACCAGTTGTAACACTTGCTCTCCTTTGTTTTTCACAGAAACTTACATGAGAAAGACCAGCTTTGTTCCAACTCTTAAGTTTTTCTAACAAATCATCTCTTTCCTTAGTCATCTTTTCTAACTCAGACACCTTACATCCTAACTTCCATTCACTTAACTTTAACTGATAGTCCTGTTGTTGATATTTTTCAGCCCAAGCTACTTCATTATTTTCATGTGTAATTATTTTAGCTTCTAAGGACTCTAAGGTCAATTGATAACCTAAGACTTCAGACCTAGCTTTATTATGTTTATCTCTTTCAGACACATAATCACTAAGTACCTTTTGATACACATTATTGCACTTAGAGCATACCTCAGTAGCAGTAGATGAAGTAGGTGCAGTAGCAACCAAAGCCAACAGGACAGGTGCATCTTCATTCTCCATGCTCCAGTCAAAGCCTCCAAGATCATCAGTGGAATCCAAAGCAGTACATCCTGGTTCCTCATCAAAAGCTGTGCTCCAATCATATTCCTCCATTGCAACCATAGAGAGAGTAACTGGTTCATCATCAAATTCAGCACTCCAGTCAACCTCTGATAAGTTTTCTTGAGCCACAAATGCTTTTGGTTTAGGTTCAGGAAGCTCCTTGAGTTCAACCTTGGGTTTCTCTATCATCCTGTTTGCTTGATACTTGGCAAACTTACATTCCCTTGCAAAGTGACCAGTCTTTTGACAGTTAAAGCATTCAATCTTAGACTTGTCAAATGCAATACCTTGTTTGGCCTTGAAATCAATCCCTCTTCCTGTTTTCTTCATGAACTTCTTGATCCTAGCAGTAATCATAGCAACTTGCCATCTGATGTCAATTTCTTCTAGATCAACTTCTTCAATCTGCAGTAGGTCTTCTTCATAGGTAACAGGTAAAGTGGCTTGTTGAGCAAAGAATGAGCACACAACATCATCACAATTGATGTTGTTTGAGGGTTGTGAAGTGGTAGTAGACACAGTTGAGTAAACATCAGCAACAGTACTTTGAACTGGATAAGCAGTACTTTTAGTGGAAGTACTGCTTGTCTTGGCAGGAGACACAAAAGCAATAGTGTTGGTTGATGAACCTGATTTACCATTCATCCCATGCTCATACACCTTCAAGTTGTTGTATAAATCATCAAAGTCCATAGTAGCCAAATCAGGATGACCTCTGATCATAGTAGCAATCACATGCCAGATAGATGGCAAACTCCTTAGGAACTTCAAGTTTGCATCTTCAGTAGAGACTTCTACACCATGTATCTCTAGCATACTGAGAAGATTTTGAAATCTCTCATAGGCAGCATCAAGTCCTTCTCTTTCTCCAACAGCAAAGGTTTCAAACTGCTGCTTCAACAAACTTCTGTGCATCTTCTTGGAAGCATCATTACCTCCAAATCTTGTTTTGATAGCAGCCCACACTTGTTTAGCATCCTTAGCATTATGAAACTTCAACAGGTGGCCATCAGGGATAGTAGACAACAGTATGTTGAGAGCTTTGTCTTGATTCCTCTTCACAGTTGCAGAGAGTTGTTGCTGAGGTGGTTTAGGCTGTCCAGGAACGACTTCAGGTTCTTCTATAACTTGATTGCCATTGACAATGATATCCCAAAGTGCAGAGTCAGTAATAGCAATGTACTGCCTCATCTTCATGCTCCAGAGATCATACTCTCCCTTCTTGACTATGGGAATTCTAACAGTGGTGATGGATGGCATAGGTGTAGGTTCAAGTTGAGACATCTTATAGGGTTTTTTTAGAAGATCGACTTGATTTAGGGTTTAGGGTTTCTTCTTAATCAGAGTTTCCACACAAGCTCTGATACCACTTGTTGGATCGTTATACTCTGATCAAACTACTTTATTATAGCTTGTCTAAGGTTTAATTAGCAGTCTTGGATAAATCCTAAACTACTAATGATGAAACACTGAATTACTCTATTAAGTATGCGGAAATTACTTAACAAAGCTAAGAAGAATTATAACAACTTCAACACTTTATATTAACCAAACTATGAACCTGCTAATTGTACAGATTCACAAACAACCCTAATATAGCTAATATCGAACTTTAGCTTTTCTCTAAAAGTATTTGTATCTCTAATAATGACCTAAGGATCTTTTTATAGGCACAAGGAAAACCCTACTCGGTTTACAATACTTGAACGACAAGTATACAAACTCTATCTTTAGAATATTCTAGATTATACATAATATTCCTAATCTAATCTTCAGTCTTTATCTTTAAGCAGTACTTTGACTTTATCAACGAGCAGTACTTTGATCACAAGCAGTACTTTGACTTTAAACACTTTAGCAGCACTTTGGTCTTCAGCAGTACTTTGATCTTTTATACCCCAACACTAAGCAAACACAAAGAAAACTTAGCCTAGCATGTTAAATAAAAGACAAGAACAAGATAGAATCAAACAACACATAGACATATTGAATGATTAATTGATTACTTATCTTCAATGTAACATCAGAGATCCAAGGGTATGAAACCCTTAAAAAAGTTACAAAAATCGTCTAGGGTTTCTCTCTAAAAAGTTCCACCCTAATGACTAAAAATTATGTGAATATATATCGAAAAACAGATCTGATGGCATCACAATATGATCTTGACGCCGTCACCTCGCCGTGATTAGGGTTTCTTGATGGCCTTCTTGATGCCGTCCCCCTTTAAACTCTAAAATTGTGTTCTGGCCCGTCAAGGCCTGACGCCGTCAAGCGTGGTCTTGACGCTGTCAAAGTACTGTTCCAGCATATTTTTGACACTTTGTCGAATTCTTCACTTTTATGCTCCAAAAACGTCCAAAATGCTTCCTTTTCCAGAATTTCTCTCCAAAGTACCTAAAATGACAAAAGGAACGATTTAGGGCGATATTTCATCAATTGACCAAGTATCCACATCTTCTTTTAGTCTTATAGACATGGCCACAGTTGATCATTCAGCTGGCAAGGATCTACGAAACTTGTGATTTGCATCTTCAGTAGATACAAAGGATCCATGTGCTTCCAATTGATAGAGCAGATGTTGGAATCTGTCATAACCTTTCTCCAAGCCTTCAAAACTAGGAATGGTGAATGCTTCAAATTGTTGCTTGAGAACAGCCTTCTATTTTTTTAGAGTTTGCATTCCCTCCAAAATGAGTCCTAATAGCTTCCCAGATATCTTTAGCATCATCCATACCATGGAACCTTCTTAGTTATTCTTTTGGTATGGCCATCAGAAGGATGGTCCTTGCTTTCCTTTCTTTCTCCACAGCATAGATCTCTGCAGCAGAGACTGCTGGAAGTACCCGAACAGTACCATCCTTGCCTATAGAGATCCTCTTCTTCGAGTTACCATTCTGAATCACCTTCCATACGTCATTATCAACATATTGCAAATAGTGCTCCATCTCCATAGCCCATATATCATATGGGCCATCCTTCTGATGGCCATACCAAAAGAACCAGAGATCCATGCTTTGGAGAAAGAAAGGAAAGCAAGGACCATCCTTCTGATGGCCATACCAAAAGAACAACTAAGAAGGTTCCATGGTATGGATGATGCTAAAGATATCTGGTAAGCTATTAGGACTCATTTTGGAGGGAATGCAAACTCTAAAAAAATAGAAGGCTGTTCTCAAGCAACAATTAAAAGCATTCACCATTCCTAGTTTTGAAGGCTTGGTGGGAGTTTGACATTGGATATGGTAGTTGATGTTGACACCATGATGTGCTATTTGTTAGTGCAAGTTTTAAATTTATAAAGGTGAATTACCGAATCTAGAAACAATATATACGAGCAAGTGTACTCGACCATTATAGCAAGATATGATGGTAAGTCGGGATCGTTCGCAGGGATTTGTGAGTGAATCTAATATTAGTCTAAAAGTAATTCTCTAAACGTAAGCAAATAAGATAATAAGCAAATTCAATAATTTAAAAGCTACACTTGTTTAGACTAGTCTTCTACTTAATGACACATGTGATTGTGATAACTTTTGAGAACATGTTGGTTGTGATAATTAGATGGTGATCTAATCTATTGTTTCTACAAGTTAAACCTTTGTCAAGATTTTAGTTCATAAAAACAAGCTTTAAGTGTAAACCAATCAATTCAAGATCTATCCAAGGTTCATAAGGTATGGTTCCCTTAAACACAAAAATAAACTCTTATTATAAATCAAATACTCTTAGGAAATGGTCATTACAAAAGGTATCCTTTTCATAGACAAAAAGGTTATAACTGTTTATAAAATCTAAACTTCCGTCCAATTAGAGTTTTACAAACAATCCGATTTGATGTTAATGAAGGCAATAGCTATAAAAATATAAGCATTGATCGCGAAATGAAGAAGTTCTCAAAGACTACGAGGTTTATGATTCAACGAGAAAACAATGACATTCGACCATTACGCTGACCTAGTTTGGTAATATCTTTAAAATCAGGTCTTTACCCAAATGATTCTGCATGTCTTATCCTTACCGTTATTTGACTTGGTGTAATTATGTAAGTGCATTCGAAAAGTAACGCTGCCATCCAGTCTCATGAGAATCTAGAAAACGTGCTACGCGAACTACAGGATTTCCTTAGTGACGCCATTCCTTCTTTAGTGATAACTAAAATTCCCGTCAGCAAGCGTCTATTATGATCTTACAGCGAGTAGATTACATCATAAAGTTAATAGCATTAGATTAACGCTTTTAAGCCTAAACGAATAACAGCCCCTCTTTGATATGTAGACTCCTTGGCTGCTTACGCCATTCCGCGGTGTAGTTTGTTTCTCTTAACAGCAGCTACTGGTAAGCAATTAAAGTATGACGGTGCAACTGATGTGAATTTATCAAATACGCTACCCATATAAGCTGTTATGAGATGAATTATATTTTTAATTTCTCCCTTCGTGAGGTGCTTTTAGAAGTGTTAATCGAGCAAGGAAAACATTGGTATTGTCAAACATCTAATCAAATTTCATTTATAAAGTATTAAGCAAGGAGATCTAACAGTACTTGTATAGGAGGATTTTCATCAACAATTCCATCAGAAATCACTTTCGCTTACCATGTGGATATTTAGTTTCTTCTAAGATTTACTTGAGGACAAGCAATAGTTAAGTGTCAGGCGGGATTTGAATAAGCACTCAATTGAACATGTTTTTAGAAGCGTTATTCAATGTTATTATGCATGTTATTTGGTACTTTTATATGGCTATTTTTGCAACTAAATCCGTTATCAAAGATGTTTTGTAAGCATATGTTCAGCAAATGTAGGAAAAACAGGAAAAAGTGAGAAATGGAGCACATGCAGATACATACAGATCCAAAGTTCAAAGCCATTTGTGAAGTAATTCATAAGCGAGAAACTAAGGGTCACCTTCAAAGTCCAAGTTCAGAGTTAACCAGTGTGGGAGTAGTGCAGAAAAATACACAACAGAAGTTAAAAATCCAAAACCATATCAGAGATCACCAGCATCGGATTGGTGACCAGCCGATCGGTTGGCCATAAAAGACCACCTCCATCCGATACGACCTAGCAGCCCGAACCGATTCGGATGGAGTCTGGCAAAGGAATTAAAACTTTTTGTACACCGAATTGGCGTTCTTGCCTTAAAGTTCTAGGCTCCTTCTTAGTGTCTTGCTGTCCCAAGCACTGGCATTTATGTCCTTATTTATGCTAGGAGCTTTTGAAAAGCCTAAAAGGATTTCTAGAGGACACAATTCCATGAACAGACAATTCAAGGAGACATTTACTCTCATTACTACTCAATTATTATCCATCAAAAGCTCTCAAGAAGGCAAATCGTGCAGAAAGAAGCAGTACATTTGGAGAACCACAAGGAGCAACATTTGGAGGCCCAATAATCCAAAGTACCATCACCAATATTAGGTTATCATGACATCTTGTCATTTTATCATAGTCCAAAGCATTGTAAAGACTACAGTATGGAAGTTGCAATGTTAGAATATTCTGAGTTTTTACATGTTTGGCCATGAGTGTAGTGAACTATTTAGCACTATGTTTTGATGAGTTTAATTGCCTAGTGATGTTGGTGATGTATAACAGTTTTAATATCAATTTCAAGTCAATCCTAGAACAATTACCTGAGTTTCATCGTGACATTGTTAATTAAGTGTAACTGAATATATTTTCAAGGTCGAAGATTGTATTATGTCGCTCAACTAGTTATAAATCATTGTCTATGAAGATTGTTTTTCACATTAATTGATCTTAACTCAACAAAGAAACCAAGAAGTATGATTGTAAAAGGGCTTTTATAACCATCCAAGCCGAATTGTTGTAAAGTCTAATTGGACGAAGTTTAAGATTTTATAAACAGTATAACTTTTTGTCTATGAAAGGGGAACTGTAATGACTATTTCCTAAGAGTATTTGTGATTTATCAATAAGAGTTTATTTTGTTTTAAGGGAACCATACCTTATGAAAACTTGAATAGACTTAATTGATTGTTTATCACTTAAAAGCTTGTTTTTATGAACTAAACATCTTGACAAAGTTAACTTGTAGAAACAATTAGATTAAGATCACCATCTAATTATCACACCAACATGTTCTCAAAAGTTATCACCATCCACATGTGTCATTAAGTATAGAGACTAGTCTAAAAAGTGTAGCTTTAAATTATTGATTTCTTATATGCTTATTTGCTTATGCGTTTTAAGAATTACTTTTAGATCTAATATTAGAAATTCACTCACAAATCCCTGCGAACGAGTCCGACTTACCAGTCCATATCTTGCTGATAAGGGTCGAGTACAGTTGCTCGTAATATTGTTCTAGATATCCGGTAATATCACCTTTCATAAATTTAAAACTGCCTAACAACAATAGCACATCATGGTGTCAAACATCAACAGCCAATTGCATCCAAATGTCCAAACTCCCCAACACTAACAACATTTTTTTTAAACAAACTCAGTCATAACACATAACAATTAGAAACACTTGTCATCATACACATTGCGATGACTAAACTTTACTTGCTACGACCGTTGGTTCTTGAATTTCCACTTTCTCCATTCTTCCTTCATGATTCATAATTTCTTCACAAAGCTAACAACTCACCAAGACTTGACTAAAGGGTGAGGCTAGGCTAAAAAGTGTAAAATCTTTTTGTATTTTTTTGTGGTTTTAATCTAAAGAAAGAAAAGGCTCAGAAGGTGTAACTAAGGGTATCTAGCGTTAAAAATAAACGCTAACAAAAGGGTTAAAAATTGGAATATAACAAATCAATGTGACTAGCTAAAAATCAATAAAGAAGGCTATATGGTTTAAATCCTAAGGTTGCCTCTTATCACGTATGTATCCTTATATTACAAAAGTGTAATCTCACAGCGGTCTCGTAATGATTTACAAGTACAAGTTCTAGAATAAATTAAATCACCGGCACACTCATAACAAAAGATTCGAGCATATAAGATGTAAGCTCGTTATAAACAAGCTCAATTCCTCACAGTTTTGGTGGAAAGGGTTATAATGTGTGCTAGCAAATGTAATCGATCCAAAAGTGGATTGCAATATTAATCGGGACACATCTCAATTTTTTCAAAATTACTGATTTTCAGTGGATAGATCCGTTTATTCTAATAAATTTCTCCTAAAAGCGTGAAAACAACTAGATTATAAGGACAAACAAAAATTTAAATTTTCTTATTTTCCTACTC
>LBNU01010448.1:0-13950 GCA_014162995.1 Artemisia annua
ATGTGTCAACAATCTACTAATGGTTTTACTTATTTGTGGCTGAGATTCTTTCTGCTCTACCAAATACATGTACAATTTTGGCTTCCCAATGTAGAAGCTTCTCAATCCTATGTTCATATACATTGCACTACTTTGCCTTAACAAAGAACAAAAAACAAAAAAAAAAAAAAAAAAAAAAAAAAAAAAAAAAAAAAAAAAAAAAAAAAAAAAAAAAAAACAAAAAAAAAAAAAAAAAAAAAAAAAAACAACCAACAGAAGAAAAATAACGAAGGAAAGCAAATCACAAAGAGCTACATCATTAGCAGAATCGTTTTCGTTTGAAAAGGTATTTATACTTCTCATCTCTACTTTGTATTTTGCTTTTTTGTTTGCCTTTTAGTTGTTGCCAAGTTGCTTTGCATGCTTACTTCATTCTTCCATTGTTGCATGCTTTACTATTGATGTTGCTATCATACTGTCCATATATCTGCATGCCATAATTGTACATATATTACTTACCCAAAAAAAATAAAAATAAACCAACAACAGCTAAAATATATTTCNTTACTTACCCAAAAAAAAATAAAAATAAACCAACAACAGCTAAAATATATTTCCTAAAAATAATAAAAAAATAAATAAATAAATAAGAGCTTTTTCTTTTAGCTTATATGCATCTTCTCCAATAGACCGAAATTATAAGCGAAACACACATACAAAAATAACAAATCAAATTAAAGAACCCAAAATAAGTAACGAAACTTTTCTACGCAAATATTCCGTTCAAAAATCGCACCCCAATTTTTAGGCAACTACGTCGCCTCGCCGCAACGCGGCGGACCGTAGCCATACTCGTTCAATATGATTAGAAGTTATTGTGAAATTGGCCTTTAAATTAACTATTATTATAAGGGAATTTTGTATATTGCTTCTTATCTTTCAAAGCATAGATTGTTTGCACTTCTTGGAGTCGATGTCTTAGACTGATTAACTACCTTTGCTACATCTCTAAGTACTTCAAGGTCTATGATCAAACTTCAAGATGTATGTAAACTACACACGCCACTTTTTCTTTCTCATATTCTCAATTATAATACATATATTATCAGTCACAACATGCTTTTACTTACATCATTTATGGATTATTAGGTGTGCACGACATGAACACTGGGTATTAAATCAATAAGCGCTCACACTCATCATTTTCTGTTCAAGACAATTAATTTTGGAGACGCCAACGTTTGGACATTTATTTGTTTATTGTAACAAACTCAATTGATTGTACAAATAATTCATCTATTATCTCATGTTTACTTTCGTTGTTTTCTTATTATCTCATTTTAATATTTTTTTAAAAACTCCGTGAATCCACTTTGGTTGTAAATAGATATGCGGTCACACACATACTTTGCTACTCAAAAACAAAAGTTTTGGAGACACCAAGGTTCGACGTTTGTTTGTGTAATTGTAACATAATCCATTTCTTATATTATAATCGCCGCATTGTCTCCTTCTTTTTTCATATTTTAAATGAAACAAATTGACTTTAATACTTTTTCTTATCATCTCATTTTTATATCTCTTTAAAAAATGACCCGGTGTCAACGGGTCTGTAAGCTAGTATAAATATACACGTGCCTTATTATTCGTTCGAAAGAAAAGGGTAGATTAAAAACTGAAAACATATGCCTTATTATTTTATTAATGTTGAGTCTCAAAATTATGATTTTCTAATTAAAAAAACTTGATGAATAAATTGCACATCATAAGTCAATGATTTACAGCCAAAAGATCCGTGTAAAACCAATTTTTATTACAGAACTAATCAAGCACTATTAGCCACTCATTTTTTATCAAAATAAAAAAATAAACTTTCATCATTTTTTTAAAAATTAAATATCTCGCAAACCATAAATCGTTACGCGAAAAAAAAATCCCATCGCAACGAGAATTAAATTATCTTTCTATAGACATGTATTGTTATATACTTTTGACGAACTTTTTTTTTTCGATGAACTTTTTTTTTTCTCCGCTCAAAAAAATCATATATGATTTGTAAAAATCATATGTGATTCGTGAAAATCAAATCATATGTGATTTTTACGAATCATATATGGTTTTAACAAATCATATGTGATTCGTTCCAAAGTATATACCAATGCATATCTATAGAAAGATAATTTAATTCTCGTCGCGATGGTATTTTTTTTGTAGCTTGAAGATTTAGCGTTTGCAAGATATGTTGTTTTAAAAAAAATGTGAAAAATAAAAATGGGTAAATATGATTGGTTCATTGGTTATATGGCAAACATGAGGTTTATATTGACATACGTTCACTTTTACATGCCAATATTTGTTTTCTTCTAAGAAAAATAACATTAAGGCATGTCATAATTTATGTATATATTCAAGAAACACGAAAACATGTAGGTCCAAACACGGTTCTATAATTTGGATTGAGTGATGATTTGCACACTCTATAAATTTATTTGCACACTCGAATTTATGGTGTTTTGACAGTTATACCCTTACATCACTTTATTCATTTTCACCCTTGTAAGGGTATAAATGCCAAGACACCATAAATTAGAGTGTGCAAATAATTTTTTGGAGTGTGCAAATCGTTACTCATTTGGATTAGTGTTTAATTTCATAGTGACATCATTATTAAGCAAAGAAACAAAATTATTGTTTATAGTTGAAAAGGATTGCTGAATGGCTATCCAAATACGCACTACAAGAAAATTGTGCAGTAATGACACAAAACAACATGTCTTGTATATTTATATATCTCTAGTAGAAATCTACGCGACATGTTTTTATTTTTATTTATTTATTTTTTTTCTTTCGAGCTGCAGAAATTCTATATTTGTTACATGTGTATGTCGAACATGTCGCGTAAATATTTACTAGACATGTTGGGGTAGAAATGAAATGTGGAAAAAGCATGGGTAGATTCGGACACAACTCTCTTGGCAGGGGTACTGCCGTAATTTTCGATTCAAAAAATCACCTTTACACATTCTTTTTCTAAGACTCACCTTCTCTCTAATAATTAAAACACGTGCCATGTTTGCTTCTGTAATTTGAGACGATTTCCTACCAAAGACAACATCTTGATTCAAAAGGATGTAGTTCGTTTTGATGAATGCATTCGTTGTGGTATTAAGGCAATGTCACGTGTATGAGATATCACACATCTTAGTATACACTATGACGTGTGATGTATGTGACAGAGTCTTTCATACCACAAAGGATACATTCTTCACATGATCTACCACCTATTTGAACTGTTTACTAGCTACTACAATGGATGTGTTATTCACATGGTAAATAGTATTTTGTTTAGGTAGTTGATTAGTATAAGTTAAGAACTCTTATTTCACAAATTATATGCTTTACTAAATGTTTTTGGGATTTCACTGATTTATATGATTGATCAGTAGAGATAATTAGCTTTATGAAAAAAAAATTCATGAGAAGGGGTAGGTATGGGATAATTGTTATGTACGGTTAGAAGTAACAAGTAACAAGCCCTTTTTGCAAGAGTTGAGTGAGATTATTTGTATACATGATTTAACTGTTGGTCATCTAAAGAGGTTGGACAAATTAAAGCTTTTGTGATGATTGAAACACAAGTGTTAACAAAATTATTTTGCAACAAGAGTAATTGGTGTACTAAAAGTTTCAAACAAGATCTTTGTTAGTGAAACTGAACTTGAAGAAGTTGGGATTATTGATAAAAAGTTAATGTAGAGATTCACAAGAAGAAAAAAGGAATGGTTTTGAGAGTCAAAATGAACATAGTTTCAAAATAAATTTCAAAAGGTTTCAAAGAAAAATTCAAATGTTGAAAAGGTTTTGTAAATGATGAAATAACTTTCATCAAAGGACATGCTTGATATCTGTACTTTTTGGTAACGAATCAAGTGGGACTCAAAAAGCAAATTATACATACTTACATTTATTAGGCTTCTTATGAACAGTAGCTTTTTTTACAGTGCTCCTGCTCCCCTTGGTATAAAACTCAACCTCATATGTGTGTCTCTCTCGGTTTCTCTAGTTACATCTCACCCCCCCCCCCCTCTCTCTCTCGCTCTCCATCCNACAAATAGATACACACACAAACACACATACCCACAAATGATCCTGATGATGATGAATCGTTAATCGGATGAAGAAGAGCGCAACATTGTTATGCGATCTGAAAAACGGGTATAAAAGCTTTTAAATTTAGGGTTTTTAGATTTTATGGGTTTTAATTTTCTACTCATGTGTAATTTTTTTAATTACTCTTTATGCTTCATTATGGTTTACTTTTGCCTAATTCATGATTTAATTTAGATATTTCTTTTATTTTTATTTTTCGTCCAAATTAGGGTTTCGTTAATTTGGGTTTTTTTTTCGGATTTGTTTTTAAGGTTGGGTTGCTGATGATGTTTGCAGCTATTTTGAAGATGGGTGCCGAATCGATTGTTAATCCATCTAAGGTAGTGTTTTTTATTTTTGTTGTTTTTGTGGGCTTTGAAACATTAGGCAATTAGATTCTTGCATTTTAGATGAAAGTACTATGCAATTATTACTTAAGTACTGTTATTGAGCTTATTTTCGGCCGTATAGACTTATTTGCATTTTAGATGAAAATACTATGCTTATACTTATGACGCTTGAAAAGTGGCTTACGAAATCAGGAATAGAGAAAAATAGAAATGACCACATATACTCATTAATTCTTTTTGTTGCAGGTGATGTTAAATAGATTATCACACTCAGATCTTGGGACCGAGCTTAGAAGTTCACATTCACTAGGGATTATAGTTCTTGGAATCATCAAAACATGAAGCTAAGAAAGGAATTCCTTTGTCCAGGATAAGTTTTTTTCCACCTTTTATCTTTAGTTGTAAAAATATTACTTTATATGTTTCTTTCTGTGATGTTTTCGATAATTCTTTGTTTAACCGGGAACATTTGTGATACAGAGGCTTATGTGGATTATTGAATACGGGTTGCCTTTAATGGCGGATGATCAACTAGGTACGTTTTTTTTATTTTTTAAATTGCTCTATGCTTCGGTGTCTGCTAATGATTTTTCAAGTAGTTACCGCTTCACATGTGCCACATTTTGATGATTTGTAGAAGCTGATAAAATTATATGAACACATGGATTTTAAGAAAGCGAATAACCATTCGTGGAGTGAAAAAAGGAGATTGAGATTAAAGTGCCTGCTGCGAGGATGTTGCAGCAGAAACAAGCAGTTTTCATAAGGTTAGGGCCTTTCAAAGTTTAACATATAGACTACCATTTTCTTGGAGTGACAAAAGAATAAAAATTCCTATATAATGACCAGTTCTAGCCACTGAATTCATCCCTTTTTCTTAATGCATTTGTTTCATTAAGTATTGGCATTTCTAATGAGTTACTGCTATTTTTTTTAAAATGACTCTTTTCTGTTGTGTAGCTTTGACAAAAAATTACCATTATAGAGACTACGAGGTAAAGGGCTACTGTTTGTTGGGGATTCCTTAAACAGAAACTAATGGATATCGATGTTTGTTACCTTCAATTGATTCATGTGATGTCCAATGAGGTGAAAATCTTTAGCTTTATGCATTATAGTTCATAAATATCTTACCGGTGTATAAGTATTTTGATTAAAAGCTAAATTAGAAAGAATGTTTAATTTTATCACAGGAAGACTGTTCATGGCATAACTAAATTTTATCATAGGAAGACTGTTCATGGTATAACTATTTGTTTAATTTTGATTGAAAGCTAAATTGAACTGTTCATGGTATAACTTTTAAGCCAGTTTGATTAGACACAATACATTTATACACAACTGTTCATGGTATAGCTTTTAAATTGATCAGTTTTCTATAATTTTGATTGAAAGCTAAAGTGAACATGATCATTGTGTCTAAGATTTGTGGTTGAGAAAAGTGCATAAATATTTGTTTCTAGGCTTGATATGTGTTAGTTATAAAGTATGTTGCAATTGAAGGTTAGTAACGCTTTTCCAGCAGGTTAGCCATATGTGGAAGTGCACATACTTTTCTCTTATTTTGCATACTTCTGTTTGACAGTATTTCAGCAATTGATGTTCAATATGTTATGGATGATTTGTTGCAGATGGATCAAAAACAGTGGTAGCCCAACTGGCGGCTACAAATGTACAGCATCTCACGGGATCCCGTATACATGTTTGAAAAAGAGCTGAATCAGCTGGATATATGCCACAGTTCGGCAACACACGTAAGTCATGTATAGCTGCCTGCATTTCCTACATTGCATTCTACATTGTCATTATAACATAAATTGCACTTTTAAAGGTCTCAGTGTCATTAATGACTTCATTAGCAAAGATGATATAGCACTTAAAATTTGAAAATTATATGGTGAAACAATGAATGAGAGTAACCGGAAGCCCCATTATCACAGATATAGTGAGCTAATGTGCAGAATCTGATAATAAACATATTGTGAGTACCACTTACCTTTATAGGTCGAATTGATGAAAAAGACCGGTTAAATATCGAAACTCAGCCAAATTAACCCACTCAGAAGCTATGGGTCAAAACTGAACATAAGATCTGATAAAAGATCAGGAAATACTTCGTACACTTTTGATCGGATGAAATCATCCAAACTGAGAGTAGTCTTAATGTTGAGGTCGTATCACAACTTTTTCCCACCAACACGGTACCGCAATAACCAATATATGAAACCATGGATTAAGCAGGACAATTGAACACTTTTATAAATCTCAACTATTTCAGTAGCCTGAATACGGGGGTGTTTAGTTAGTGCTTATATAAACATGTGTGCTTATTGGTCTAAAGACTTTTGTGCTTTTATAGGCTACTTTGGATACTTTAGTTCATTTGGTCATGAGTTTTTTCTATAGTGAAAACCCGTGCTTTGGATACTTAATTCAGTATTAGAGTTACCAACTCATGTTAATTTTGCCTTTAGTTCATTATGCCTTGGGTTTATTGTAAGGTTGCGATTTTGGTTTTGCTTGAACTTCAGTTTATTAGGAAAAAAAAACAAAAACAAAAAACAAAAAAAATATAGGTTTGCTTCATGTGATTGTGCTTTTGGTTCTAAAGTTTTTTAATGATATGATTTTCTTTATTCTAATTTTTTGTGATACTAAGGAACTTCAACCACACTATATGCTGAAAATCATGCTTTGTTTCCTTTTTGATGTTAATGATGTATGTACAATTCATTCGGGGACAATGGATTGGATGTATTTCAAAACTCCGAGCAATGCAGACTTGCTAATGCTTCTAGACAGTGGATGATGTTGTATGCAACAGCTGCAAACCTCACTTTTTGTATAACATTATTGCAGCAAATGAACATGAAGTTTATGTATAGACAACAGCATGCCACTCTTGCAGTTTTTAAATATAGTTTCTGCCATTCCTATTTTTGCAACACTTGCTAAACCTTATTTGGCAAAACATCCCGCGGCAACGCGCGGGTGATCCACCTCGTGTTCACAACAAGAAAAGGATATTTGTGAAATTATAGAGAATTAGGTATATCTCGGATTTGGATGAGAGTGATTGATGACAAGTCTAAACAACATTGTCTGAATTATTTAGTTTTCCTATATTATTTAGTGTAGAAGGTTTTCTTATATTATTTTGTCTAAATATGTCTGAAGTGATTCATAATTTGGTGATTGAAGTGGTTCCAATTTTGATTGTAGTTGAAGTTGCATATTCGAATTTTCTAGTGCTATATGTGTTTACATGCTTCTCTATAAGTGTAATCTTCTTAGATGTAGTTTGGTTTAGTTGCTGCGTTTTCCACAGATGCCATCTATTAGTTTCGGCAAAAAAGAAAGTTGATGTCATGTTAATTATTCTTTTTTTGCTTGTTGGTTGGCTTTCTTGCTAAGTTCCTATAAGCATCAAGACTGTTTTGGATAGCTTGTGAAGATTTCAATGTAGTTTTTTTTAGATTTATAGTGTTACTTACTTTTAGTGTATTTGGATGAAGTGTTTTCATTTGATTTTTCTTGTTAAATCAAATCATCCACTTCTCGTGTTATATGTAAAGTTTAAGCTATCAACAGAAAATATTTGTTGTTAAAAAAATGTTTGGTATTATTTTGTTATGTATTCTTTCATAACTATAGTAATTTCTGATTAGATAGAAAATTGTAACGAATTAATGGAATGCTAGCTAGATAGTAAGCAATTTGTTCTTTACTAGGGACTAGGAAGTCTCAAATTGTTTTGGATTTTTTTTCATGAATGTTTATTGTTAACTCTAGTTGGCCTGGTTTTCCAGCCCTGTTAATAAAAGTTATGACTTATGAGTACATGATCTTTGAACTCAAATCTCTATCCCCTTTATAAACACAATTTAAACCAAGAATAATTAACATACATGATCTTCACCGTTGTGGAAAACTAGAAGGGGGTTGAATAGTTTACCGGTTTTTAGTTTTAATATCCTTAGAAAACCTTACGTTTAATCAACAACTGAATATATCAAACAATAAGTAAAGTATAAGATAAAGTGAGAAACGATCAAACCACAACACGGATGTTTATAGTGGTTCGGCTACAAGGACTCTTTTTCCTTGCCCTACTCCACTCCCCGAGTATCCAACTCGAGAGTTTTCTTCACTAGTCAACAAGCTCTTTTCACCGGTGGAGAAACCTTACACGTCGCTTACACAAGATTACCGACACAAAGCTAGATGTCGAGTTCTTTTACGAAGGTACAACCACTCCCGTCACACTATGTATTTTGAGGGCTAAAATACTAACCAATCACTAATGAATAGATACAATCAATGAAAGTATGAACAACAAAGGTTCACACACAACTAAACAAAAAAGTATTGCAACTTAGCGTTGAAGCTTGTATGTCTTTGATATGAGGTTGTGATCTTCTTGCTACAAGAGAATCTCACTAAAATGAAATATGAATGAGTTAGATATACGTAATGAGAGTATGTATGATTATATATGATTGCCAGTAATGAGGAACCAACTTGGAGTGGCTTGCTATTTATAGGCAAAAAGCCACAACAAGCCACGGATTGGACGGAATCAAACCGTCCATGTTAGAGTTTGGTTCCGCCAAACTCTGACACAAAATCTTCCAAGTTCTCTTTCAAATCTAACCAAGATATTGCCCATATCTTTCCCTGATTCTTTGAGAAGCAATCTAAGCAATATCTTCACCATATCTTCAAAAGATCATAAATCTTCCAAATATCATGATGCAAGATGTTAGTGCAAATATTACGATATTTAATCTATACAGTCTCGTTTGTTTTGATTGATGACAAACGTATAACTTGATACATAACGTAAAATGTACAGGTTACTCGTAATCATATTTTGTCTCAACATACATTCAACACTTCTCGACGTCTCAGGTCCTCGTATGCTACAACACAGGTTCGTACATGTTTGTTATGTGACATTATGATCAAACTCCTTGACCAACCATTTAGAATGTTTAAAATACTTTTAGAGTATTTAAGTATTTTAGGTGTCAAAGTGCACTTTAGGTATAAAATAGAATAAGTGCCACATTAGGTGTCTAGATAATATTAGTAAGTTTACAATCTATAAAAATGTGCCTTATAACAACATAAGTACATAAAACATTTTTAGTAACTTACTAAATATCATATAGCAAGCTAATACATTTTCTAGTAACTTTACAAATTTACTTTCATATATATTTTAATCTAAAATAGAAATATACATGTCTTGTCTTGTCAACATTGACTTTGGAAGATCTTGTATAAATTGTCTTTTGGATCATGAATTCATGCATATGTCTTGTCAATGTTGACTCTTGCATGTAAATAGTAGCCCATGGTTTATATCTTTGTTAGTTTTGGAACATGGTTTTGTAAAACCTCTTTACTTGTTTGCCTATAAATAGTAGCCCATGGTTTACTCATTTCTTTGATGAAAAACAACACACATTCTCTCTACCCTTTGCATACATTAAGATCAATAGCAAACCATGTAGAAACACGTATTAATCACCCTTTCCATAATGATCATAATGTTACTAACTCTCATTATGTTGTAAGCATACACTCGTAATGATCCTGTGAAGCAAGCTCAAAGATCATGAGTCACAAGCATAGCATACTTCCTGATCCACCAAGAAGGTTAGAAGATCTTGAAGTCATCATTCATTAAAGCATACCAACATATGAAGATTCAAGGGCACTTGACATCCTCAATGATTGAAGACTTCTTATTCAAGAAGTTCATTTAGATTAGGCATTCATATCCATTAGACATGTACGTCTTGGATCATCATTGTAACATCATAATCTATTCACCAAACTAGATTAGATGGTTTATGTGTTTGTGCCATAAAACACAAGGTTTTTATGTTGGGTCATAAAACATAGCTGGAGTGGTTGTACCCTTGTAAAAGAACTTGACATCTAGCTTAATGTCGGAAATATTGTATAGGCGACGTTAGGTTGGTTCTACCTCGAACTAGAACCCGGTATTTAGCTTTGTACCGGATAAAGTGTAAGCGACGATTGTAAGGTTTTCTCCGTCGAGAATTGAGCTTGTTGATCTAGTGAAGTAACTCTCGAGTTGGGTACTCGGAAAGTGGAGTAGGGCGGAGAGGATATCCGTGACCGAACCACTATAAATTCTCGTGTTCGGTTTGTGATTTCTTTTACTTATTGTTTTGCTTTTATACTTGCATTATATCATTGCGTGTAGGGTGACTTGATGGTTATACTTGTGTGACAACTTGCTATATGGTTTATATTAGTCATAAGACTATTATTAGCATTTTACATAATATGACAAGCTTGGTTGGAAATTTGATACAACAAGTTTAAAGTTTTTAAACGGTAAACTATTCAACCCCCTTCTAGTTTTCCACACAAGACATGATGTAAGAATACATTTCCATTTATGTTTAAACTAGTGTATTCTTGTAAAATGAATATTTTGTCTAGGTAATGTTTAACTTGTACAATAAAATGACTTATGGCTTTATATGTAAAAGACTTAACTATATTTATACTTGTTGCTAAAATAAAATTTATATTTTGTTGTTAAAAAATATGACAAAGATCGTAAAATATAAATAACGTTTCTTGGACGATATTTTATTAACAACCGTTTCTACACAATTAAAACATACACAATATATAATACACAATAAACAAATTTTCACTGAGTGGCTAGGTTGTCTATTCCTTACATGAAGATGGTTGAACAATACAAAATGGGGAGTTGGGGTCTAGGGGACCATCAATTTTTCTATAAATAGAAACTGGAAGGTTGGGACGCCGTGGAAACAAGGGTATCTTCTTTATAGTCCACCGAGAACCGGCAAGTCTTGTATGATAGCAGCCATGGCTAATCTTCTTAAGTATGATATCTATGATCTTGAACTGAATTCGGTAAAAAAAATAACATGGAGTTAAGGAGGCTATTAGTTGAGACACCAAGTAAGTCATTAATTTTCCTTGAGGAGTTCACTTGATTTAACTGAAATAAGAAATGAGGAAACATAAAACAAATATGATCAAGAAGATAAGGATTTAATTGATAAAAAGGACAAGATGAAAAAAAGAAGTGAAATGACATTATCCGGGTTGTTGAACTTGGTTGATGGGCTATGGTCGGTTGGTGTTAGTAGAGATAGATAATCGTGTTCTCTACAAACCACGTCGAAAAGCTTGACCCTCCGCTCATCAGAAGAGGAAGGATGGACATGTACATTGAGATGTCATAGTATTATATTTGACAAAGCCTTTCAAGCCACAAGTTGAACAATGAAGACGTTGATATAAAGGTTCATCCGATTTAAGCCCCATGCGTGTAATTTTATTTTTTTGAAAACAAAGCTAGTTCTTTTATTATGCTTGACTTATTATGGAGAGAATCAAGAGAGTAGGTGGAAAAAGAAAAAGAGTTGAAGAAAAATAAGTGTGTTGTGACAATATGTGTGTAGCACTTAGGGGCGGCAATTCTCGACACGACACGATAAACGACACAGAGTTAAACAGGTTTGGGTTGAGGATAAACAGTATGGAATACTAGAAGGGGGTTGAATAGTTTTCCGTCTTTTTAATTTATTTTGAAAAACTTTTGTTACTTATTAAAAACTTTGATTCGATCTTATGTGAATTCAATTGTTAACCAATATGAGCAATGATAAGCAAGTATAATCTAATAGTGCAAATAATGAAATGAAATGAAATGAAAGATAGAGATGGAAAGATCAAACCACAACACGCGAATTTATAGTGGTTCGGCTACAAGGACACCTTCCTTGCCCTACTCCACTCCCCGAGTACCACACTCGAGAGTTTTCTTCACTATGTTAACAAACTCCCTTATGGCGGAGAAACCTTACACACCTTGGCTTACACCGATTTACGACACTAAGCTAAATGTCGAGTTCTAATCCTAGCTAGAACTAATCTCACACCTTCTTCATAACTTTACACCTTCTTCACAACTTCACACCTTCTTCACAATATCTTCACACCTTCTTCTATCTCTAATAACTTCACAACTTATTCACAACTTCTACACTACTTCTTTACATCACAACTAATAACTACAATCTACTTAAGCACACAACACTTCACAAATAATCTAGCACTACTACAAGATAATACTAACTAGCACAACACTACTTCTTTATAAAGATGTTGGAGGAGTGTTCTTCTTTTGCACTTGAATGAATGAGGCTTTGAATCACATGGAAACAAAGGTTTATGAATATATGATCAAAGGATTTTAAAGAATAGGAAGAGATTTAGATCAGAAAGTTTAGATTGCAAAAGGCGAGGAAAAAGTCCAGAAATAGTCCAGTATTTATAGGCAAAGCTGGGGGGATCAGGAGCGTGGCTGGTCCACTAAATTAAGGGGCCGGTCCCCTTAATAATTAAGGGGGCCGCCTAGTAAATTAAGGGGGCCGCCCTTCAGATCCGTTGCCCAGCTTTGTCTTTTTGTGGGGAATGTTTTTCTGGACCATTTTTGCCATTTTTGGTTGAAATTTGAATTCATATATTTATAATGATTTGAACATATTCTTTTATTTCCAAAAATGATTTTGTAAAAGATATAAAATGTTTGTGACATTTTATAAAAAATCTAGTGATTAAGAGAATGTTCCTTTGATCGTATAGTGCATTAAACACATTGTTTATTCATACCTTAAGTGATTAAGTTGTTGAAATGAATATTTACAACTAAATACTTGTTTACGTCATAATCTCTAGTTTACTGAATTTACATTTTGTGATATCAAAACATAGAGATATTGAAAAATATTAATAACGTTTTTGGGCATTATTTATATCAACAAATAGGATTGGGTCAGAAACATGTCAACCCGTCTAACCCGTTTAATAAACGGGTCGTGTTTGGATTGAGTAAGTATTAAACAGGCCAACTCGTGAACCCGTTTAATTATATAAACTCTAAAAATAAAATGTATAACCTGGTTTTTATGTTGAATGTGGATTAAATGTATTTTGTTATATACTTAATATATATGAGTGAATTACGATTATACCTTACATATCATTGAAATTGACGTCATAAAATTGTCGTATAGTTATTTGCATTTTATTTTTATCATATTTTAGATCCTTATAACATTTTTTGCATTTAAACTAGTTAAATGAACAAACTACCAATATTATTCACCGTTTGATCTATTTACTTAAACGAGTTAAACGGGTCACAAATGGGTTACACGTGTTATGCAGGTCTGGGTTAGGGTTGAGTTTCTTGACACGATTAATAAATGGGTCGTTTTTTGGTAGATGTTATACAAACCCGCCAACACGCGAACCCGAATAGGTTAACACGAACACAACTCGATTGCCACCCCTAGTAGCACTATAGTATTATGTAGAGGTAAATGGTATTATTAATATCCCTAAAACCGACTCCCTAAGGCGATCCAAAAAAAAAAAAAAA
>LBNU01010448.1:14857-26713 GCA_014162995.1 Artemisia annua
ATAAACGGGTCGTGTTTGGATTGAGTAAGTATTAAACAGGCCAACTCGTGAACCCGTTTAATTATATAAACTCTAAAAATAAAATGTATAACCTGGTTTTTATGTTGAATGTGGATTAAATGTATTTTGTTATATACTTAATATATATGAGTGAATTACGATTATACCTTACATATCATTGAAATTGACGTCATAAAATTGTCGTATAGTTATTTGCATTTTATTTTTATCATATTTTAGATCCTTATAACATTTTTTGCATTTAAACTAGTTAAATGAACAAGCTACCAATATTATTCACCGTTTGATCTATTTACTTAAACGAGTTAAACGGGTCACAAATGGGTTACACGTGTTATGTAGGTCTGGGTTAGGGTTGAGTTTCTTGACACGATTAATAAATGGGTCGTTTTTTGGTAGATGTTATACAAACCCGCCAACACGCGAACCCGAATAGGTTAACACGAACACAACTCGATTGCCACCCCTAGTAGCACTATAGTATAATATAGAGGTAAATGGTATTATTAATGTGTATGGTTAGGTAAACAACATATCTTTTCTACATTATTGCTATGGACTTATTATTGTAGGGTGTAGATTTTGACATTTTTTTACATCCAAACTCAACTCGATCGTCATGATAAAATTTTGACCTTATGCAATAAAAAAGTACAAAACTTAAAAGACAAATATTTTAAATGAATCTTTTATGTTAGTAGATTACTAAAACGAATCGCGCGTATCTATTTTACCAAAATGAGCCTCTTGGCAATGTTCCGTTAGTTAAATGTACGCACGCTCTGTCAATGCGCGCTCATTTCATGCGCACTCAAAACCCTATGTGTGCTCCTTGCCTATGTGCGCTCCTAAAAAGCAAAAACCAAAGCGCGCTTGTGAAAGCTCATGCGCGTTCAAAACGGTTAAGCTAACGCATGCTTCTTAACCAGAAGTACAATAACTTCACAAAATTCGTAAAAGACATATTTCATGCGCTTCCCATTATTGTTTGCTTATGCGCTTTCTTCGAAAACAAAACTTCAAGCGCGCTTCTAAACCACAACTACACAAAATTCGTAAAAGACAAACCATACAATTAATAACTGTAATGTGAATTGAATTAAAAGCCTTCAAAATAAAAAACTACTCTATTAAATACATGCAAACTCAAAAGCAAACTGAGAAGCAATTGAATACCTGCAATATCAAAAGTAACTCAAAAACAATTAAATGTGGCAATACCAAAAGCAACTCAAATATCTATATCTGAATTTATGTGGCTATTTTGTGTAATCTATAGCTGAATAATACTAAAATGGACATCATATTTACATTTTTTTTATGAAGTAAGTAAATCTGAACCAACGGAAGACAACACTCCCAAATCATAACCAAATATACATTCTCTTCCTATCAACTCTTACTCTGCCATCTAAATTTTTAGACCCAAGACCTCACCATATTATACTTTTAATGGCTATGCTAACCTTTCTTTGGTTTGGCTTATAGTCTAGCTGGTAGAAAATGAACTAGCTAGACAAATATTTATACTGGCTATATATTCTAACAATATTCTGGTAGACAAATACGTAAAAACAAATAGCATGAACATAAGAAGTTACCTTTAATTATGATTTGAGATCGAATAAAATTTGATCATTTAATGCTTATAGAGACAACTAAATTTTGATCATTTAAAGCTTATATATGCAAAGGTTTGGAAAAAAAGAGGCAAAAAAAGGTAACAAAATATGCTTCATACCATTTTTACCCGTTCAATATGCTGCTTTTGGATTGAGCCGTTGGTGGCACAATAATAAAGCCCGGTTTCGTGGAAGAAAAACGGGCTCTAATAGTTTTAATCATAAAGCCCGGTTTTATTAAAGAGAACATGGCTCTATACAATGAATAGAGCCCGGTTTGTTAGCAAAAATCGTGGCTCTATTTTTATTTTTTTTTGCATAGAGCCCGGTTCTCTATGAAAAACACGGCTTTATACCCTTTTCCACAACCCGGAATCACTTTAGAGCCCGTTTTTCACAAAAACCGGGCTCTATTAAGGGGACTCTGTGTCATTTTTTGTAGTAGTGTGCTTATCCACAATCACCATATCATCAACCGGCGTATACTCAACCACCACCATATGTTTCCCCTTCTCCTTTTCCAAGCTATTCTCAACCGGCTCCTACAGTTAAGAGGAAGCTTGAGAGGAAATACTCGAAAATAGATGATGATTACAACAACTTTGAGCAGGTAACATCAACAATGATTACAACCCATCATTTATGTGAAGACGTCAACGGGTTTAGCGTCATTCTTGTTGGTCAAAGTAGTACGTTTTTTTGTTGGTTATTTAGTATTTACCCATCGTTTTACTTTGCTCAGGTTACTGATGCTCTAGCACGTGCTGGTTTGGAGTCTTCAAATTTGATTGTTGGTGTAGATTTTACAAAGAGCAATGAGTGGACTGGTAATATTTGTTATAGAATGTCTTAATAATTTTATATAGTTATTCCGGGTGGCAGTTTCGACTCGTTTACTTATAAATGGGCTGATTAGATTTGTGTTTTATATCAAAGGGAACACGTCAAATGGGCTGAAACTCGCCTAAAGCCCTGTAAATGAAAACAACATCCTAACCCGTTTTACCCAGATTAAGATTATTAATATAATAATATTTTCGTAACTCTTGAGGCAGTAATTGTTAAAAAATATATTTTAGAACATGGACCTAACAGTGTTTCGGGCTAGCCCGAGGGGGCCCTTTATTTGATCTTTATCTCGATTGATGTCAGGTGCAAGGTCATTTCAAAGGCGCAGTTTGCATGACATTGAAGTTGATAGGAACCCCTATAAGGAAGCAATATTTGTTGGACCAGTAATGTCTTACTGCCAAAGTCATATGTATATACGTATTACTCCCTCCGTCCCAAAATTATTGTCCACTTTGAATTTTCAAAGTCAAAGTGGTTTAACTTTGACCACAAATATATATTTTTTATTATATAATACTTGATGAGAAATTATACCATTGAAAAGTGGACTTAAAACCCAATCTATTTATATATTTTGCATCAAATATGATATAACACCCACAAAAATATATAAGGTCACAGTTGAAGGAGAAAGACTAAAAAAGTCAACACTAGACAATAAATTTGGGACGGAGGGAGTAATATTTAAGTAGTTTAGGTTTACTGTAAATAAAAGTCCAATTAGAAGGCCTGTTAAGTCTGTTAATTATGGGCCTAATAGGACGGTTATAAAGTTAGGTTAGGAATGAAAGGGTATGTTGGTTCAAGAAACCTATTAAGAAACAACACAACCCTTCATAAGTATCGTTTAGTTTAGTATATATAGTGTCGAATTCTGTAATCAAAAGTTAACCCTTTTCAGTTTTATAATATCAGATTAATAGAAGGGTTCAACCCATCTTCTTTGTTTCGTTATTGTATTCTTGAATGATGTTGCTTGATGTTGTTTGATCATATCGATCCTGGATGGGAATCAGACCTGTAAAAATTGGTATCAAGAGCCAAGGAATCAAACAACGATCAAATCATGTTACAAATTATCAATCAAGAATTAAACCTGCGTTTTAATATCAAAAAAGAAAGAGGGCAGCCAAGGAAGAAAAGATGTTGAATTGAAGAAAAAGGAAGAATAGAGAGGCGGTTAATCATCCGGACCGGTGGTTAACCAGAGAAGAAATCAACCACAGTCTCAAAAGAGAAAGAAAGAGACACGAAGGAACCGCTGTCTCAAGAGAAGAGAAGAAGACAAAGCAGTCTCTGGAGAAGGGGACGAAGCAAAGAGAGATAGAAAGAGACATGGCTGATTTTAGGGAAGTTATGACGACATCACAAGGAATCAGATCAGAATAATGATCAAAAGAAGGCTGTTTTGTGATTATGAGTTGGAGATTTTTTTTGCAGTTTCAGTTTTCAATTGTGCTAACCCCACCATGACGGCGTTAACCCGCTTAAAATCGTGATCATTTGAGAATCATGAGAAGTCAGGCCGAAAATTGAAATCAAGATGGCGGCACTAACCCTGCTGGAATTTGGTTCAACTAGAAATCGAAAAGCCATGAAGAGATCAACACCAAGGAAAGGAGAAGCAAGGAACAAGAAGTTTGGCATCAAGACATTAGGGGGAACTGTTGGACCAGTAATGTCTTACTGCCAAAGTCATATGTATATACGTATTAATGTTTAAGTAGTTTAGGTTTACTGTAAATAAAAGTCCAATTAGAAGGCCTGTTAAGTTCTGTTAATTATGGGCCTAATAGGACGGTTATAAAGTTAGGTTAGGAATGAAAGGGTATGTTGGTTCAAGAAACCTGTTAAGAAACAACACAACCCTTCATAAGTATCGTTTAGTTTAGTATATATAGTGTCGAATTCTGTAATCAAAAGTTAACCCTTTTCAGTTTTATAATATCAGATTAATAGAAGGGTTCAACCCATCTTCTTTGTTTCGTTATTGTATTCTTGAATGATGTTGCTTGATGTTGTTTGATCATATCGATCCTGGATGGGAATCAGACCTGTAAACAATATTATCTATAATTGGAAGGACATTAGCTTCCTTTGATGAGGATAATTTATTTCCTTGTTATGGATTCGGCGACGGTATGAAATTCTAAAAAATGCAGTTAAACTTGATTAAGTTGTTGAAATTTATTGCAAATTATTTCATCTGTGATTTGACAGCTTCAACTCATGAACAAGAAGTCTTCAGCTTCTATCAGGCCAGATGACAAATTTTGTGATGGGTTCGAGGATGTTTGACACCAAAAACGAATTTCTGCATGGTTTATACGAGCTACTTGGAAGAAAATGAATACAATTTCGTCATCTTGGTGTGTAATACATGTTGTTGGTGTGGTGCAGGTTATCTTTGAGACCTGCAGATTGGCAACTATTGTTAATGGAGTTTTAAGGAAAACTACCAAAGAAATGGAACAGATGGCATGCATGCATGGGTGAAAAAATAGATGGCATGCATGAATAAACATACGGCTTTTGTAAGCAGATGGCATGCATTGGGTGAAAAATCAGATGCCATGCATGAATAAACATATGGCTTTTGTAAGCAGATGGCATGCATTGGGTGAAAAATCAGATGCCATGCATGAATAAACATATGGCTTCCTTCAACAAATTAAAGTTTATTACTTTGCATGAATTAACAGATGGCATGCATGCATGCATGGGTGAAAATAAATAAATAAATAAATAAAGTAAATAAATAAAGGAAAAATAAGAAGGTCGCCACTATATATGCAGCCACTAAGTATTATTATTGTACTCACATTGTTGTTACAAAACCTGTCTTTGAAATGATCTATTTGGGTTGATAAACCTAGTCGTTTTGGCTTGTAATCCCTGTACTTCTTCTAACCCCTACCTGAGTTTGAGTTTTCCTCGTTCAAAAAAAGTATTTCTAAATTTACAAAAATGGCACTACTAAAAGATCTCGGGTCATTGTGGTGGCAAGTGAGCAACAACAACGAGTTTACAATCGCAGTCACTATTTCAGTAATCATTGCTATGATTATATGGTGCACTTTGTCACTTTCAAGCTCCTCACAAACATTGCCGCCAGGTCCTCGTTCCTTGCCAATAGTTGGGTACCTTCCATTTCTTAATCCCGAGTTGCACAAGCAGTTCACCAACCTCGCTCACACCTACGGTCCCATCTTCAAGATCTATTTGGGAAGCAAGCTTCATATCGTCATAAACACACCTGAATTAGTAAAGGTGGTAGTTCGTGACCAAGATGAGATCTTTTCTAACCGCGACCTAACAGTTGCAGCCTCAGCTTACAGTTACGAAGGCCGAGATTTAGTATTGTCCAACAACAACGCCAATTGGCGTAACCTTCGTAAGATGTTTGTCCATGAGCTCCTAAGCAAAAAGAATCTTGAAGCATGCAGTTCTTTTCGAAGATATGAAGTTAGAAAAACCATCAATAATATTTTTAGTAAAATTGGTACAAAAATCAACATTTATAAGGGTGAAAATAAATAAATAAATAAATAAAGTAAATAAATAAAGGAAAAATAAGAAGGTCGCCACTATATATGCAGCCACTAAGTATTATTATTGTACTCACATTGTTGTTACAAAACCTGTCTTTGAAATGATCTATTTGGGTTGATAAACCTAGTCGTTTTGGCTTGTAATCCCTGTACTTCTTCTAACCCCTACCTGAGTTTGAGTTTTGCTCGTGCAAAAAAAGTATTTCTAAATTTGCAAAAATGGCACTACTAAAAGATCTCGGGTCATTGTGGTGGCAAGTGAGCAACAACAACGAGTTTACAATCGCAGTAGTCACTATTTCAGTAGTGATCATTGCTATAATTATATGGTGCACTTTGTCACTTTCAAGCTCCTCACAAACATTGCCGCCAGGTCCTCGTTCCTTGCCAATAGTTGGGTACCTTCCATTTCTTAATCCCGAGTTGCACAAGCAGTTCACCAACCTCGCTCACACCTACGGTCCCATCTTCAAGATCTATTTGGGAAGCAAGCTTCATATCGTCATAAACACACCTGAATTAGTAAAGGTGGTAGTTCGTGACCAAGATGAGATCTTTTCTAACCGCGACCTAACAGTTGCAGCCTCAGCTTATAGTTACGAAGGCCGAGATTTAGTATTGTCCAACAACAACTCCAATTGGCGTAACCTTCGTAAGATGTTTGTCCATGAGCTCCTAAGCAAAAAGAATCTTGAAGCATGCAGTTCTTTTCGAAGATATGAAGTTAGAAAAACCATCAATAAGATTTTTAGTAAAATTGGTACAAAAATCAACATTTACGAGATTTCTTTCTCGACAGAGGCAAACGTCATAGCAAGCATGGTTTGGGAAAACACATATGTTAAAGGAACACATGATAGTGATTTTGGAGCGGAGTTACAGATGGTGTCAGCAAAGGTCAATGAGATTTTTGGACAGCTAAACTTGTCTGATTTTTTCCCTAGTCTTGCGTGGTTCGATCTAAATGGTATCAAGCGCGAAATGTTGAGGCAACGAAACAAGTTGGATAAATTAATGACAGGAATCATTGAAGATCAAAGCAAAGAAAAGTCACAAGATGGAGTTGGGGATAACGCAAAGAAAGATTTTTTACAGAAGTTATTAGATCTCAAGGACGACCAAAAAGATCCAAAGTCTGTTAACCTCATCCAGATAAAGGCACTTCTTTCGGTACGTTATTCTTATAACATTCTTCATTTTGTTAAGTTTTGTTTGACAGTTAAACTGAATTTTTGTTGCATCAGAATATTTTGCTTGCAGGAACAGACACAACAGCAACACTCATAGAATGGACAATGACGGAAATTATGAAGAATCCCACTGTAATGAAAAGGATTCAAGAAGAATTGGAAGAAGTAGTAGGAGTAAATAACATTGTTGAAGAATCTCATATCCGAAAATTGAGATACCTAGATGCCACGATTAAGGAAACATTTCGGCTGCACCCTATAAGCCCTTTCCTTATTCCACGAACACCAAGCCAGGATTGCACGGTAGGTGGATATACAATCCCAAAGGGTTGCGCGGTCTTTCTAAATGTTTGGTCCATCCATCGAGATCCTCGTTATTGGGACAATCCCTTGGATTTCAAGCCTGAGAGGTTCTTGACGTATGACGAGAAAAACAAATGGGATTACACTGGTAACAATTTGCATTTCTTCCCGTTTGGATCAGGGAGAAGATCATGTGCGGGCCTTCCGGTGGCCGAAAGAATGCAAATGTTTGTATTAGCTTCACTCTTGCACTCGTTTGACTGGAGTTTGCCAAAGGGTGAAGAGCATGACCTTTCGGACAGATTTCGTACTACACTAAAGAGAAGAAAACCACTCGTCGCTATCCCGTCTTTAAGGTTGTCGGACCCAAGCCTCTACAATTAATAATGCAAAACTCTTAACGGTCTACATGGTTAGGTGTTGGGTTTAAGTACTTTAGTATTTTCAGTATTTTAGTACCTAGTATTTGAATTAAATAAAGTAGTTTGAATTGATAGGTACTAGGACCAGGTATCAAGGATAGTTTGAGAGAGTGGGTCAGTTTATGAACCGAGTCCTAAGGATAGCCATGACTTAGTAGGTTAGTAGTAGTTTGTTCCTTGTTTTATTGTTTCCCGCTTTGCAATGTAAGGCTATATATAGCCCTTTCCTTTTGTTGAATAAAGTAAGTAATTCCACTAGTAATTCTAAATCTCCTTTACATCTTTTCCATATATAAAGTGTTTTCCACGTACATTAGTGAGATCGTAGATCAAATAAGCAATAAATCACGTTTTTGAATGTCGTATGGAATCTGAAAAAGTATAAGGACTAACGGTGTAATTTACTCCTTAAAATAAAAGCCCCTAAAATGATGGAGCATAGAAATTGGAGGCCATAAGAAAATTTTGAAGCCTAAAACAGCATTCTTTAGCATCTTTAACTTGGGTGTCCGAAAAAACACAAGAACCAAAGCGGTACCGATTAGAAACCAAACCGATTATTAGAACCATGGTCTGGTTCTTGGTTCCTAGAATTTAAAATTCTGTTTCTAGAGACGGGACGGTTCGTTTCGGAACCAACCGGTTTCGGTACTTTCCAGAAAAGAACTGACTTTTTCCAATTATGGAATTTTAAATAGTTGTTTAGGATTTTGCGCACTAAAAAAAAAAAAACTCATCAAAAATCAAACCTAACATTTAATCTATTTTAAATAACACCAAAATACTGTTATTTTTCTTCAATTACTAACAAAATTCAAAGATTCAATATGATTATCATTATTCATCGATATGAAAGCAAGTTATTTAAAATCTCATTGTCTTTTTATCTTAATCATATGAATTAAATTGGGAATTGTTTATTATAGTCGTTTGTTGGATTAAAAATGACAACTATAACTAGATTAATTGTATGAAGTGCACATGATACTTTCGAACAATATAACCTTATGTTTTGTGTGTTTTGTTTATGTTAATTTAAACAATTCGAATTCTTAGAATGTTTTGCATTATTAGAGACTTTTTTTTTGAGTTTTTGTTATATAGCATGTCTTTTATGAATGATCGAAAAAGAATTTAAATTTTTAAACACACTTTGGTACTTGTCGGGAATTGCCGAAAATTCTCGTATCGGTCCCGAAATGAAAAACTTGGTATAGTTGATATGATTCTCAGTTTCACATTTTCTTTATTTTCGATTCCCAATTCCTTCAGTTTTGGTATCGGTTCGGTTCAATCAATATTTTGAAAATCGGGTTCGAAATTGACCCGGTCGAGTCACCGGGCACCGGGTCAACCAGTTCGACCGCCGGGTCAACCCGGTTTACAATTTATTATTATTTTATTTTTTCGACCAGGTCAACTGGTTCGACCGCCGGGTCAACCGGTTTGACCACCGGGTCGACCCGAGTTTTTATTAAAAAAATTTGAAAAATCAAAGCCCGGGTGAGTTTCGAAAATCGGGTTAACCTGGTTTTAGAAACCTGGGTTTTTTTAACCTATTTTTTTTGCCGAAACTCATCGAACCGGTTAACCCGGCCGGATAGACCCGGGTTACAAGACACTGGGTTCAATACCATAGACACCCCTAACTTTAACTATAAAACATCTTTGACCATGGCCCACGTGAGTGTTACTAAAGTAGCAACAAAAATTGGTCAATGCCTTTCCACTTCTTCATAAAACAGCTTCTTGTTTTGTTCTCTATATACCATCAAAATAAAGTGACAAGTGGTCCTTTAATACTCCGTATATCTTTTTTCTGCAGTATCCTTTTCCTTTTTCTTTATACATCGCTTGTTCGTTGAGTATCCTTTTCCTTTAATTAACCCAAAAGTACACACCCACTCACCCCAATACTCCGTATATCTTTTTTCTGCAGTATCCTTTTCCTTTTTCTTTATACATCGCTTGTTCGTTGAGTATCCTTTTCCTTTAATTAACCCAAAAGTACACACCCACTCACCCCAATACTCCGTATATCTTTTTTCTGCAGTATCCTTTTCCTTTTTCTTTATACATCGCTTGTTCGTTGAGTATCCTTTTCCTTTAATTAACCCAAAAGTACACACCCACTCACCCCATGTGACCCAAAACTATCCAATTTCCTCATATACCCCAAGGGCGACTGTATCCNAACTACTTGACGAGGTGGTTGATTTTGAAACAAATCCCGACGTGAGCGAGACTACGTTACGTTGGACACCGGAAGAGGAAGTTTTACTTGCCGTGTGTTGGGTGGTCGTTTCCGAGGATAGGAATGTTGGAGTTTCTCAAAAGGGCATCACTTTTTGGTATAAGGTTATGCACGAGTTCAACAAGCAAAAATTTCAAGTTTCTAACAAAGATATGATATCAAGCAAGTGGCATACGTTGAATGGAAATTGCCAAAAGTTTCTAGCGTGTTACAAACGTGCCGTACGCACGAGAAAGAGTGGTGAAAATGAAGTGGATGATATGAAGAACGCTAGACAAATGTATCATGACGTGCATAAAGGTGTGTCGTTTAGTCAAGAGGACGCATGGTACATTTTGAAGAAGTGTCCAAAATGGGACTCGCCGGCACCGATTGACTTAACCGGAGACGTTCTCGGTCAAACCAACCAAGAGCTATTTGGTGATGATGCACGTCCACGTCCTCCCGGGAAACAAAGGTCGTCCAAAAAACAAAAGTCCGATACATCGACTAGCACCGGTGGAAGTGCGTCAAGCAACTTGGAATCTATGACTACCGACCTTCGTCTTAGACGGGAAGCGGCCCAAATGGCCTACGAAGCGGCTAGGATGAAAGACGAGATGGCTATGCGTATGGATGAAATTAGATTTCTCGGTATGAAAATGAGTGAGGTTGATCCGGATGAGGCGTATTTCATCAAACAAGAAAAACAAAGAATCAACGAGAAATATAATTTGCAACGTCCGCCAACCAATCCAAATGATAGCGACTAGTTTATTTTGTATTTTTGTATGTTTCATTTCCTAATTTCTATTATGTATTTTTTTTATTGTAATGTTTTTATTTTCCATTGTAATGTTTTATTTTTATTAATAAAATGTTTGAATTTTAATAAATGAAAGTGTTGAGGGTGGAATTTGTAAATTTGTAAAAAGTGGTGTTATTTGGTGTTATGATTACCTGGTGTTTTTTGGTGTTATGTTATTTGGTGCTAAGATGATGTGGCGCTGACGTGGCGCGGTGTTATGGAATAACACAAGTTATCACTCCCCATACTCTAATAACTATTAAGTTTTTAGCCATTTGTTCTACATTCTTCAGCCCAATTCTGTAAAGTTAGAAGCAAGGCTATCAAGATCGCGATCCCGCGCATGATCGTTTTTGTCTTTGAAAGATCGAGATCGTAGGATCGGATCGCGATCCTACGATCCTACCAATTTGTCATATTTTGTAAACAAATGATATACGAGTCAAATTGTTTTACATTTCTACTCAACGTCAAAGATAAATTCATATAATATCCTCTTGAAAATGAGAAAGTTCAAATTTCAAACACCAAAGTAATAGTAAAACACAAAAAAGTCATGTTTCAATCGTTACATTAACGATTTAGTGGAATAATATTACATAACATAGGTTATAAATTTCTCAAAACATACGAGCCATCAACATGATTTCAAGAAAACAAACGCTTCATAAGTGGCATTCCAAAACATACCATTTGATTAGTTTAATCACAGTGAAGTAAAGTAAATTAAACTGTTGAACACCGTTTGACTATAATCTATTTAGAAAAGTAGAAAACTATGTATAAACTATAATATATTTAGAAAATGAAACAATAGTGGTTTACTCATTAGACATTAGTAAAACACACGTTTG